>JAJKFL010000039.1:39185609-39383109 GCA_021186555.1 Reticulitermes speratus | reverse complement strand
TTAGGTCGTCGTCAGGTTCTCAACTTGTGTTTAAAACGTACTGAGGAAGGAATATAAATTCGTAAAATGTATTTTCCTTAGCCTTTTCAGTTGCATTTTCTTTCTCTTTTTGTCTTTTACCATTTTTCTTCATTCCTTACCTCACTTTCACATCTCTTATATTGTACCTCATCCTAGCTTCCGGACGTGTATTTTACGAATTTATATTTCTTCTTCAGTATGTTTTAAACACAAATTGCGAACCTCAGAATGACATAAAATAGGTCTAAACATCTAGTTCTGTACAATAAACGGAATTTAGTTGTGTTTGGACTTATTTCGGTTTGATTTCTATGACACAATTAGTTGTGTCGATGGCATAAATAAATTATTTGTAACTTGTGCAACAATATGGGGTGTCTACGGTAAAAAAGTATTATTTTTTATACGAGACAACAAACTACATCCAGGAACCTCGTAATCTTAACTTCTTAAAGTATCAACTTGGACCCAATTCGTTCAACCCTGACAATGTTGCACGATTTCCCGAAACTTCGCGTATCCAACTACGACACCACGCGACGTCAGACCCAGAAGGCTGCAGCCTGAACTAATTCGACATAATTCGTGGTTATGACAGCAACTGGTCGATTTCATTTCTCCGATATCGTATCGAATCAATAAGTGTGTGTTGCGCGTCTCCGCTGTTACGCCGACGTAGGCAAGGCGCCTTTGATGGGGATCAGGCGTCGCCTTTAGCTTCGCCATGTCTGTCTTCACGCATGTGACAGGTCAACAACCGCTACACCGATTTTGACGAACTTTCGTACTGGGAAGTTACGTGAAAGTGTGTCGACACATTACAGTTTGGTCGAGATCTGTCAAGTAGCCGACGGTTCACACGAAGACTTGCGCACTTGCGCTTCTGCGCTCAACTCGAGCGTGAATCGTCAAGTATACGTATATGAGCGTGAAAAGTGCTTCGAACGAAATCTGTAGGGGAGCCGGGATAGCGTAGTCGGTATAGTGACTACGCTACAGACTGGACCATTCGGGTTTCGAATCCCGGCGGGGTAAAGGTAAAGGTAAAGCAATCCCATTACAGGCCTGGACAGGCCCTTAGGGTTCCAGGGGGTTGAGGCTCACAGATTTATAGACAATCGGCACATGAAGGTGGTAAGGTTGTCAGCCCTAAGCACCGGCCGCCTTTACCCCCAGGAAATATTCCTGGTACTCATTTCTGTTAGAGGCCGAGTCGACCTCAGGGCCATAGTTCTGCCGGAAGGATTATGTCAATGAAAATTTCCAATGACACCATCGGGAATCTAACCCGCGACCTTCCGGCTTGTAGCGCAGTGCCAAGACCGGCTCTGGGGACCCACTCAGCCTCCTATTCAGGGTTCTTTACCGGGGTAATGCGGCACCCCTAAAATCGAAATTTAAAAAAAAACAACATATTTTCATATTTTGTAGACACAATGGTATCAAAAGTTTTACGTGATTCACCCTTCAGCCGAAATCAACCACTGAAATCGTCTGATGAATAATACACTAGAATTTTGAAAAATAAAATTAAACTTGGGATGGTTCAGATAAAATTAAAAAAAAAAAAAGATTAGACTTTGTTATTTAAATTAAGTAACTGAGTCACGGAACATGTAGTTACATTTGCATATATATATAAATGCAGTTGCAAACAGTGTTATGTTATGTACCTAATATTATTATCACCGTGCATGTTTATTATCACTAGTAAAAATTATACCAACACATGCACTGTTTATTAAAACCTTAATAGTTTTAAAAAATCGGCCGAAACATATGTTTCGGCCAGTTAACTGGCCATCCTCAGGGGCAACTAACGTTTAAAGCACAATCACGTTTATAGGTTTTACATGAGGTGTGTGGTGTTATATAAAAATTTTTTTTAAAAAAACAATAAAGTTTTTCGTCGTTTATTGTTTATTGTTTTTTTTTGAATTTTTATATAACACCACACACCTCATGTAAAACCTATAAACGTGATTGTGCCTTAAACGTTAGTTGCCCCTGAGGATGGCCAGTTAACTAGCCGAAACATAAGTTTCGGCCGATATTTTTAAAACTATTAAGGTTTTAATAAACAGTGCATGTGTTGGTATAATTTTTACTAGTGAATGTTATGTTACAGTTATACTTGCAATTTTTATAACATAATTTTAAAATCAAACATAAATTACGTATAGACTCATGGTCAGGCCCCCCCCCCCCCCCCAATGAAAAAATTCTGGGTGCGCACCTGCATCACCACCACTGACCACTCACCTCCATGTAGAGCCGAGGTTAAGAATGAGTGGTGCTATACCTCTAAGCCCTCTATATGCCTTCACGGAGTGGGCAAGAAACATTTCTGCCTCCTTTTTTTTTTTTTTTTTTTTTTTCTATGGCTCGACAGCCCTATATGGGCCTGGGCCTCCTCGTTTCGTCGAGGTTTCATGGTCACACACATTTGAGACACACCACAGTCGGCAGGACTCCTCTGGATGAGTGATCAGCCCGTCGCAGAGACCTCTACCTAACAACACACAACACTCACAAGAGACAGACATCCATGCCCCCGGCGGGATTCGAACCCACGATCCTAGTAAGCGAGCGGCCGCAGACCCACGCCTTAGACCGCACGGCCACTGAGATCGGCATTTCTGCCTTCTTGCCCTTTACAAAAGTTGTAGAGGCACATAAAACACATTTCATGTCGAACAGACTGTTTAGAGATAATTGCACAGAAGTTGGCGAATGCGACAGAATCGTAACGCCTGCTCTGTATCTCGTTCATTTCCGCTCTCTAAGAGGTAGAACTTCAAGGATAGCCGGATTGACTCCAATCAAACCCCTTCTAATAACCAGGAGCAGAGACACACATCGGTATTGCGTAATCTGTATTTATCACTTCCGTGCTGGTTGGGGCTAGCCTAGTTCCTGGTACGGCACCTTAGCGTCAGGCTGTGTCTGCTGTGTCTGTATACATATACACAGACTATAATATATATATATATATCCTTAATACAATTGACAGCCATCAAACTGCACTACAACATATACCGAGTGTTGAAAACAAAACTGGTTACAGAATTTAAAGGCGTGTAGTAATCACATAAGCAAAAATGCCCTAGTCAACATACCCCAAAAACCAATGCCCGCTGACATATGGGCAATTTTCGTATCATCTCTTTGTGGTTCCCACGCATGTCAACACAAGTTTCAGCACTTCTCATAAGAAGTGTGTAGTCTTTCAACAATTATTCCTGATTTTGCTCGGATCTCCCGACAGGCATTCTGTACTCGTTGCTGTAACGGCTTTACGTCACTCATGGTGTCTGAATACACCAAAGTATTTCGGTGTCCCTGCATAGTCGGCCGGCACCTGAACCAGACGTTCGGTCGACAGCGGATTGGACGTGAAGGCCCATCAACTGGCATGCACGGTGGATTGGACGTGGAGTCCCAGTCAACTGGCATGCACGGTGGATTGGACGTGGAGTCCCAGTCAACTGGCATGCACGGTGGATTGGACGTGGAGTCCCAGTCAACTGGCATGCACGGTGGATTGGACGTGGAGGCCCAGTCAACTGGCATGTACGGTGGATTGGACGTGGAGGCCCAGTCAACTGGCATGTACGGTGGATTGGACGTGGAGGCCCAGTCAACTGCATGCACGGTGGATTGACGTGGAGTCCCAGTCAACTGGCATGCACGGTGGATTGGACGTGGAGGTCCAGTCAACTGGCATGCACGGTGGATTGGACGTGGAGGCCCAGTCAATTGGCATGCACGGTGGATTGGACGTGGAGGCCCAGTCAATTGGCATGCACGGTGGATTGGACATGGAGGCCCAGTCAATTGGCATGCACGGTGGATTGGACGTGGAGGCCCAGTCAACTGCATGCACGGTGATTGGACGTGGAGGCCCAGTCAACTGGCATGCACGGTGGATTGGACGTGGAGGCCCAGTCAACTGGCATGCACGGTGGATTGGACGTGGAGGCCCAGTCAATTGGCATGTACGATCGCCTGACATTAATCCTCTGGAAGTTTGGCTGTGGGGACACCGAAAGACACTATCAGTGTGATAAAGCAATATCATATTTACGAAGCAATTAAGAGCAGCTTACTGCCCTTCAGTATCAGCCTCTCCTATGTAAACACCCGGAGTTACAAAATACAAAAGTTAAAGTTATCCCTATCCAAGCCATAAAGGCATATAGGGGGAGCAGAGGTATAGCTCCACTCATTCTTATCTTTGGCTCTAGTCGGAGGTGAGTGGTCAGCTTGACGACCCGGCCGCTGTATCCCCGGAAAATAACTCTGGTGTCCATTGAAGAGGAGGCTGGGTGGGCCCCAGAGTCGGTATGGACGTTTCGGAGATGAAAAAATCTCTTGCCCCTGCTGGGATTTTTATCCCCTTGATCCATTTTTGTACTTATTTTAAAATCTTTCCGTCCTTCTTCATGGCGCTTATGTTCCATACTACTGTCCTTATACAACAAACACAACACAAACATCCATGCCCCCGGCGGGAATTTTTTTTTCAATGTCTCGACAGCCCCTTTGGGGCCTAGGCCGCCTCATTTTTCGAGGCTTCACTATCACACTTTTAGACACATCACACTCGGTAGGACTCCTCTGGACGAGTGATCAGCCCGTCGCAGAGACCTCTACCTGACAACACACAACACTCACAACAGACAGACATCCATGCTCCCGGTGGGATTCGAACCCACAATCCCAGTAAGCGAGCGGCCGCAGACCCACGCCTTAGACCGCGCGGCCACTGCGATCGGCTCCAACCCCGGATCGTCCAGTCCATAGCCCATTCACTATACTGACTGAGCTATCCTGGGCTTCGAAGTTACAATCTACAAGATAATGTTAGTAATCTGAGCTGTTATTGGATATGGTCAACGTTGGTTTCTCGCCAACAAAAGAAGTGCGTATGAAAAGAACGCTGAGGAGAATATACCCGTATATAAGAGTAAGAAGAAGGCCGTAGCACGAACAAGGGAAAACCCGCTCAAGGAAAAATGTATCGGTGTGTTCAATTAAGTACGATGTCATGGAGGCTTGTGGTGAGTGTAGGTACAGCTCTACGCGTTTTAAACCCCGGACCTAAACGTCGTTGAGTAGTTAGCTTTATGTTAAGTAGTTACTTGCGATATGTCCTTATACGCTGTTCGCTACAAAGTCTTCAAGACCATAAAAGAATTCAATATCACGTTAATGAAAGGAATTGACTTCGTTAAAATTCTTAAGAGATGTTGAAACTTGTGACATTCATGCTCCAGATAGTCGTACGTTTTCTTTCTTTTTACATTAACACCCATGACAATGAAAGTCATGGCCACGTTAGGTTAAAATCACGACCAGAACGCGATTAGAGTCCTGTTTATCAGCCGCTTTGACACAAAAGACTTATTTGGTTCTGAAGGCCATGATATTTCAAAGTAGGCTATTCAGCGCTAGAAGAAAGGAACAGGCAGGTGAAAGGATGTATAGCACGCTGCAGCTACATGAACAACTGCACTGTGTTCAGAACAGTGTGTTCAGAACAGTCTGCCAGCCAATCTGGTTGCAGGGTTCACTGTACATGTATCAGTCGCATAGATACGAAGCTGCCCATTTCGGTGGCCGTGCGGTCTAGGGCGCTCGCTTGCTGGGGTTGCGGGTTCGAATCCCTGTGGCTGTCTGTTTGTCTGGGTGAGTGTTGTGTGTTGTCAGGTAGAGGTCTCTGCAACGGGCCGATCCCTCGTCCAGAGGAGTCTGTTGTGAGTGTTGTGTGTTGTTCAGTCACAATCCAACAGGCCTTACATTTTACTATTAAGCCATCACGGTGATTTATTGTTAAAGTTAACCCAATTCCCCCCCCCCCCCCCCCGGCCACACTCTCGTGAGTCTTGGCCGACACACAAACTCTACAGTACAGCGCTTTATTACTGTACACATTTTAACCCTGAAGATGGAGGCAGCATTTTGCTCCGAAATGCAGGAAACACAGCCCACTCCCATACGGTGGCTCGACTCGTGTCGGGTTCAATATGTGAGTAATATTAATCCTTCCATCTATACCAGCGGTCCCCAAACTTTTTCGGCCCACAGCCCCCTTGGTTCCATATACACACCCACAGCGCCCCCCTACCTTTAAAAAAAAAAACAAAAATGCGCTTTTGTTTCCACTTTTATTCTATATTTAAAAAATCGTTTAAATAAAATAATAAGAGTTAAACTTAATGTTTTATGTGTTAATTAATAAATTAAAATTTATTAAATTTTTATGATTAACAATAATTCATCTAGCAATAGTTTATTAAAAAAATATGTGCTTGAATAAGATTCATAAATTAAAATACTAAGAAATTTAGTTCCTTTTTCATTTTTAACACAAAAATTACTTTATTTGAATTCTATTATAAAAATAAATGCACTACTTGTCTACTAGCCCCCCCTGTGATAATAACAGCGCTCCCTTCCACCTCTCGTACCTTTTAGCGCCCACCTCTGTAATCCCACCGCCCCCCAGGGGGCGGAACCGCCCACTTTGGGAACCACTGATCTATAACTACATACCCTAACTTGTTAGAACACCGCACAGAATATCAGAAACGTAGTTTTAATGCGGCAACACGAAGCTCTACAGCAGATGCTATCACTCACCGGTTGACATAAAACGCATTAAGAGTCCACGGACTGAGACGCAGTAATTAGCAAGAAAATGAGGTAACCTGACATGATCGAGCCTTGGTTGCGCGCGCAACCTAACAATGTAATCCCACTTTCGGGATTTGAGATTCTCACAGCGGTGTTGTGGAAGAATTAAGTTTTCTGTGAAGTTGTGGCGCGCAGACTGGTAAATAGCTACCGACGTTTCGGATTAAGCCAGGATTAGACGGCGCGTGGCTCGGCTTGTTTTACGTCATAACTGACGTCATTGACAAGGAATCGTATTCAAACGCGCCGTGTAACCGGCCTGGCGCGGCGCGTGATTGGTGGAGCGAGGCTCGTTGGATCGCCTCAGAAGCGGTTTTTTCACGATCCTCAAAGGGACTCGGCGCGGGCAGCTTTTGCGGCTACACGGCGCTTGCAGTCTACGCGCCAAGCCAGTCTCGTCCAACCTGTATACACTTAGGTCTGGTCTTTGTTTTCTGCTGTCGGGGTGCGCGAAGAGTGACACTTTCTGTCCCACAATTGGTATTGGCTAGAATGGAGTGGTCAAACGAGGACATTTTTAAGTTCATAGAACAACACGACTTATTCCACAAGCCGAGCCGAACCTACCCGAGCAAGGCCGCTGGTCCTCCATTTGCCGAGCTGCGCCGCGTCGTGTAGCCAGATTGTCTTTTCTGTTCCGATGTGTTGGCCGAGCAAGTGACGTCACGTCACTGGACGAGCCACGCCACGCGCCGTCTAATCCCGGCTTTATTGTAATGCATCAGTAGGGTCAGGCTTGATCCTGGAAACGGAAGCTTCGTTAAACAAATAAAATGAATTCAAAAGCTGATACTTCCTCAAGACATTGCCTTTTTTTTACATGGTAAAGGGCCCCGCAGCAGATGCTACGGACGCACCACAGCCTTAAGGCTTTTTGTGCAACCCTATGATGAAGATGAGCAGTTTTTTTTTTACCAAGTTTTACAATTAATGGAGCACCAGTGGAATGAAATTGACAGGGGAAAAACGACAACTCGGAGAAAAACCTGTCCCAGTGCCACTTCGTCCACCACAAACCCCATATGGACTGACCCGGGAACGAACCCGGGCCTCCGCAGTGGAACGCCGGCGACTAACCGCCTGAGCCATGGCACGGCCATATACATTGCCTTTAATTCACGGAACCCCAAGTTTCGCTGTCGAGTCCACAAGAACTCAGCACTTGCCTCATGTTACAAGCCAAACAAATACTGTCAACACGCTCTAACTTTATTTCATTGCGATCCATTTCAATACTATTCTTCCAGACACGCCTAGGCTTTCCAAAAGGTGTCTTGCCGCCTGGTATTCCCAACCAAAACTTGTATGCAGTTCTCTCTACTGCCTTCCCTATCGCAAAGGCCTTACACTGATCTTGCAAATAGTTTCACATTATATTCACCGTGCATCATGATAACAAGTCACGAGATTAAAACCAACATATGCACTGTATTTCATACACAGAGTCAATTGCCCCTACATATGTTTCGGCTTCATGAAGCCATCATCAGGGGGTAACCTTGATTTCTGACTTTGACCCGTGAGGATGGGACCGATACGTTGTCCCGAAACGTCGGTAAACAATTACCACACGACGCCGCGTAATAACCCAGAAGACGACAGATTTCATCAACAGGGGTCCCAAGTTTACACGTTGAGTACAAATCACAACACAGGACACGTAACAACATAATACAGGATATGCTCGACTTTACTTGGATATTCCGTACACTAAAAACAAGACGGCCATGAATTTCAAACTAACATATATAAATGCAATCTTAAAAACTTTTTAACCTTTTTTATATATATATATATATACATATAGCATAAATACGCACTGACACGTACTGATTTTATATGCTTAAATACTGGTATTATGTGTGATATAAGAGACGTTATTGGCGTGGTTAGCGTGCTCGCCACTGGACCCAAGGTTCGCGGGTTCAATCCCGGCCGAGGTCGATGGATTTTTAAGGGTGATAAAAATCCGTAGCACAACTTCCTTCGGAGGGGAAGTAAAGCCGTCGGTCCCATGTCGTAGATTTACGGCATGTAAAAGAACCTTACGGGCATGAATAGAGATGTTTCGTAAGCAAAATTCAGCGGCCATTTCTCACCCAAGTCTCCTGATTGAATGCTAGATGGCTCTGGCAGTCCTATCAGGATGAGTAGAACTTGTGCGGTCAGTGGACTGGTCACTCACTACAGAATGCACACTTCCAGACCAAGAAACCTCTGAAAGGAGGCCATATGCTCCGCAAGGAGCGACAGGAGGTAACTAACTAACTAAGAGACGTTATTAGATGAACTAATGGAAGTGTAGTACGTGTAACTTGGGACACCCTGAGGATGGCTTGTTAAAGCCGAAATATATGTAGGGGCAATTGACTCTGTGTATGAAAATACAGTGCATATGTTGGTTTTAATATTGTGACTTGCTAATAGTATTTGAGACTGTCATTAAACAGGCTGCCCTTACCCTTACATCTGGCCCAGAAATCTATCCACAAATCATCTTACTCACGAGTGAGGCAAATTTATGCCTGTACCGACCTCGAAATTCTCTTTCTAGAGTGTGTGTTTTTCTTTGTCTTATATGTTTACGGTTCGATGATATTTTCGACAAACTTCTTCGCCCACAGTACATGAACGTCTAATCAAAGCCCGTCCGTAACGACAGAGGAACAAGACGGCGTCGTAAGTCGAGTTCCAAAGCAAACCGGCCGTTACTTGATCCTTCACGGTGCTCAGCCTCAAGGTTAGTCAGCTTACATAAAACCAGACACACCCTCTCCACAGTGGTTATTACATTTACCAACTGCTTTATGGATTTTCCCGAAAAACGTTCTTGAACAGAACTTGGCATATAACATAAATATATATATATATACTTCAGCAAGATTTTTTTCCAGTGATGCAACAGCCCCTTGGGGCCAAGGCCTCCTCATCACCGAGGCTTCACGATCACACACTCAGACATACCACACTCGGTAGGACTCCTCTGGAAGAGTGATCAGCCCGACGCAGAGACGTCTACCTGACAAAACACAACATTCACAACAGACAGACATCCATGTCCTAGGCGGGATTCGAACCCACAATCCCAGCAAGCGAGCGGCCGCAGACCCACGCCTTAGACCGCGCGGCCACTGCGATCGGCTCATTAAGATTTAAACTATTATTTCAAAAATCTGTTGGTGCGACATAATACAACAGAACGTCAGCTACTGCAGATTCCGGCCATGTGTGGTCTGGTAGTTAGCTATATACCGACGTTTCTGTGGAACCCACTGTCTTTGTCGTACACCCTGGACAAGGAGGCAGTCGACTTACGTAAATTCACCCAGCCACACACGTCAGAAGACTACAGACTCTCAAGTAATTGTCTCCAGTTCCCTTAGCTTTGCGAGGCAGTAAATTTATCTGATATCACAGACAATAGCACAGGCAAAGTAAAAATGAAGGAGTCCCTATGCTTAAATAAGGTACATGGGGGGAGTGATGGTATAGACGAACGCAAGCTTGACCTCAGCGCTACACGGAGCTGTCAGCTTCACACCCCCAGCCACTCCAACCCTTGGGAAAGCGAGCTAAATGCAATTGGGTAGGAGGTGGAGTAGTAATTGGAGCCACTGGAACAGTAACAAAAGGTTTAAAGAAAAGTTTGGAAGCCATAGCAGTAAAACATACAACAGATTCACTACAAAAGACAGCTGTACTTGGAACATCACACACAATAGGGAAGTATTGCAGTCTGAAACTTGAAGTCTGAGCGGTGGGGATCGTTGTTGGTTCAAGTACCAGGGAGAAAAAGACCTGTGACCAGATACAACATAATAATAATAATAATAATAATAATAATAATAATAGAAGGTAAAGCAATCCCATTACAGGCCTGGACAGACCCTTAGGGTTCCAGGAGGTTGAGGTTCCCAGATTTGTAGACAATCGGCACATGAAGGTGGTAAGGTTGTCAGCCCTACGCACCTGCCGCCTTTACCCCTCAGGAAATACTCATTTCTGTTAGACGCTGAGTCGACCCCAGGGCCATAGTGCGGCCGAAACGATTATGTCAATGAAAAATTCCAATGACACCATCGGGAATCAAACCCGCGACCTTCCGGCTTGTAGCTCAGTGCCTCAACCAACTGCGCCACCGCGTGCGCCAGACTAATAATAATAATAATAATAATAATAATAATAATAATAATAATCTGTAACAATTACAGTTGGGAGCACCGCGATATTCTGACTTGAATCCGGGTCCAAATGCTGAAGGACGCATAACAGGCATGCACGCTAACGCATGGGCTTGTAATTTAATCGAAGGCACTCAGGAATGCAAGCTCCTTGCAGTAGGGAACTGGGCTACTTCACTGAAGTCGGGGAAATCCAGCTGAACCAGGCTGATGACCGCAACACAGCGTTCTTGTTCGCTCAAGGTCACGGCCACCAGCAGTGTTAAACCGCACCGGCTTCAATTACATTTAAATAGACCTAGCATATTTCTTGTATTTTTATGAAAGCTTAAAATGCAAACCAACAGAATATCAGTACACCCAATGAAGCCTGAAATTGACCTAAATAACACAAAAATTCAGTTCCTACAACAAAGTACACAATGTGTCACCGTTACAAAGCCTAATGGAGTGAAGCCGTGTGCGGGAATAATCGCACGGTACCCGTAATTACACCGCGGGAACAAAATTAAGAATTTGTTAACGCTAAAGCAGGTAGTGTCGATCCCGGTGGCCGCGCGGTCTAAGGCGTGGGTCTGCGGCCGCTCGCTTGCTGGGATTGTGGGTTCGAATCCCGCCTAGGCATTTATGTCTGTCTCTTGTGAGTGTTGTGTGTTGTCAGGTAGAGGTCTCTGCGACGGGCTGGTCCCTCGTCCACAGGAGTCCTACTGAGTGTGGTGTGTCTGAGTGTGATCGTGAAGCCTCGAAAAATGAGGCGGCCTAGGCCCTCAAGGGGCTGTCGAGCCATTGGGGAGAAAAAAAAAGGCAGGTAGTGCCGATCCCAGTGGCCGCGCGGTCTAACGCGTGGGTCTGCGGCCGCTCGCTTGCTAGTATTGCTGGTTCGAATCCCGCCTAGGACATGGATGTCTGTCTCTTGTGAGTGTTGTGTGTTGTCAGGTAGAGGTCTCTGCGACGGACCGATCACTCGTCCAGAGGAGCTTTACCGAGTGTGGTAAGTGTAAATGAGTGTGATGGTGAAGCCTGGATAATGAGGCCCTGGCCACTAGGGGCGTCAAACCCCAAAACACCGCAATCTCTTTATTTAAAGGTGTTTACTACTCAAGCATCGTAGGATAGGTTACTTGTCGCACCCTGCCTCATACAATCGACAATACCAGATGCGTCAATCCGGTCTGCACGTTATGTCAGGTGTGACTGAGGCCTTCGCTCTTCTGTGATGTTACGCGACGTATATTGTTAGCTGCCAATGTTTCGGGACAACCTATCGGTGCCATCTTCGAGGGTCAGACAGTCAAAGAAGAACTGGACTGACTGAGCCTTGAAGATGGGACCGATAGGTTCTCCCGAAACGTCAGTAACAACAACATACGTGGCGTAATATCCTAGAAGAGCGAAGGCCGCAACAAATCCTTGCTGTAATTTCGTACACCTTCGCAGCTGTCAAGTGGCTAGCATTAAGGCCAGCAGACCGTCTAACCTGGGGCTTATCGTGGTTTTGCCCAGCCTTCCAGGAAACGCCGGCACAGTACCTCAAATTAGGCCACGACCGCTTCCTTCCACATTATTCCTACATTTGGAGCACAACTTTGCATGGTGCTGAAACACGAGAACTTCTGAACCTAGACACGAAATACCTAGAAAGTTTTGAAACGTGGTGCTGGAGAAGGACGGAGAAGATCAGTTGGACCGATCGTGTGAGAAATGAAGAAGTGTTACAGAGAGTCAAGGAGGAGAGGAATATCGTACATACAATAAAAAGAAGGAAGGCTAACTGGTTTGGTCACATCTTGCGTAGAAACTGCCTTCTGAAACATGTGATTGAAGGAAAGTTAGAAGGAAGGATAGAAATGACGGGAAGACGAGGGAGAAGACGTAAGCAGCTACTGGATGACCTTAAGGAAAAGAGAAGGTACTGGAAATTGAAAGAGGAAGCACTAGATCGCACCCTGTGGAGAACTCGCTTTGGAAGAGGCTACGGACCTGTCGTAAGACAGACTGCAGAATGAGAGGACGATGTGAAACATGAAATGATATGAATGAATGAATGAATGGAATGAATGGAATGAATAACAGTTCCACCATTCGGCTCTATAAAAAGTGAGATAGTGGCAAGAGTCGTTAAATAAACCACCAGTAAATACAAACAATAAGCATCACTTTAGCGTGCTATAAAACAACCCGTCAAACACAGGGCACGCCTGCACTCCATTTTTGTCACGTCAGAAGGGCAAAGCGTGCCGCTAGTTGCACATCTGTTACCTAATACAGCCTGTATTTTCTAAGAAATGTTCTGCAGGTGATCAGAAACTGTCCGGCCATAAGCAGCCTTCACCTTCAAATCCTTTATCTGGTCTATTTAAAGGAATGAACGACTTATTCTCCACTTCGGTCCACTTCACGGAGAATCAAGGGCTGATTGTGTCCTTGTCTTTGAGAGCTCTGTTGGTCACGCACAGATCAAACTGGCCGTGATCACAGCCTATCGTCCGCAAACAGACGAGGCTGCGAAACCGACAGATTAAGGCACTGGGGGGGGGGGGGGTGGGGGGGGGGGGTACGGTGAAGCTAAAAGTTATATCTTTAATTAATGCATCATGTTGCTGCAAACACAAGGAAATGATTGCTGAGTCGGCACATTATTTTATTATCCATGTTTCACTGCTAAATGTTTCCGCTAAATTTAGCCATCTTCGGGCAGTCCATGTCATATACGTCAATCAGTTCGTGACACGCAGTGAAAATTTTGTCCAGTGGTGAACCACGCAAACCGAACTATCTTTAAGTTCATCATTCATACACAGCACAATACGCATGCGCCAAAACAAGACACTGATGTACCTAACACAACCACAACAGGACAGTCCAGTGTGACCACAGGGCACAACACCCACACCAACAACACACTGATGTACCTAACACAACCACAACAGGACAGTCAGTGACAGCCACACCAATAACACACTGATGTAACTAACAACCTCAACAGGACAGTCAGTGACAGCCACACCAACAACACACATGTACCTAACACAACCACAACAGGACAGTCAGTGACAGCCACACCAACAACACACTGATGTACCTAACACAACCACAACAGGACAGTCAGTGACAGCCACACCAACAACACACTGATGTACCTAACACAACCAGAACAGGACAGTCAGTGACAGCCACACCAACAACACACTGATGTACCTAACACAACCACAACAGGACAGTCAGTGACAGCCACACCAACACGCTGATGTACCTAACACTACCACAACAGGACAGTCAGTGACAGCCACACCAACAACACACTGATGTACCTAACACAACCACAACAGGACAGTCAGTGACAGCCACACCAACACGCTGATGTACCTAACACAACCACAACAGGACAGTCAGTGACAGCCACACCAATAACACACTGATGTACCTAACACAACCACAACAGGACAGTCAGTGACAGCCACACCAACAACACACTGATGTACCTAACACAACCACAACAGGACAGTCAGTGACAGCCACACCAACAACACACCAATAACAAAAACAGATAAGCTAGACTGGAACCTAAGTACACACATTGCCATATATAGCAAACACTAAACCTTTACGCTACTGACACCCTATGTTGTTACACGGCACGGACAGCAATATTTGTATACAAACCAACTGCCAGCAATTTTAATAATAATTTTTAACAACTTTTAACGACATTGTATTATCAGCTTTTACGTTTTTAACCCAAGACGAAACCAACGTAGCCAGACATTTAAAAGATAAGGTTGTATAAACGGTAACAGTGAGTGTTATCAACTGTTAACAGAAAACTGACATACATTGTGGTGTATAAGTGGTGATACCAAATGGAACAGTGAATGTTAAAGTGAACGTGACCTTCAACCCCTGATGATGGCTCTGTTGCAGCCGAAACATGTGTAGGGTTAATGAACATACCTAAGAAATAAAGTGCATTTGTTGGTTTGATTGTTGAGTGATATCAAAATTCACGGTGAACACAACGTAAAATTTATTTGACTGTGTTTTGACGCTAATAATTTCGAATTTTTAAAGGCAATGTTAAGTTCTTCTTTAAGAGGAAATACTGACAACTGTCAGAGTGCATCGCGCCGTATTAGACACATTTCTGAGACCGAGAATCTTACAACTGTGTATTTGAAGGACACCGTCTAACGGTATGTGACGCCGTGTAGTCTGGCAGAAATTTTTCGATGTTTAAGAGGAAGTTGTGCCCACATTTTCACGATGTCCCGAAACATCGTCAAATTATGAAACGACTGCATCGCTTAACATACCAGCAGACGGCATTTTTTGTGTACAAGTATCATACTATTTAACACAACGTAGCAATTCATTCTCCTTCAACCAACCCAAAAATAAAAACCTGTTTGAGTGGCTTGTTTAACATATAATCATTTTTTTTTACATAACAGAGCCTTGAGTATTCACGTGCATATTTCCCTACTGATTTAAGAAACAAAAATTCAGTAAAAGGAAGATAAAGTTTACCCTATAGAGAGGCGGAGTAGAGGTATAGCTCCACGCTTTCTTTAACTTCGACGCTAGATGGTGGTGGGTGGTCAACGCCACGCCCCGGCCGCTTTAACCCCGGGAAAGAGACCCGGTACACACTGTACAGGAGGCTGGGTGGGCCTCGCGGCCGGTCTGGACGGGTGCGGCAAATATCGCCGTCACCGGAATTCGATCCCCGGACCGTCCATCGCGATACCGACTGAGCTATCCCGGTCCGTGACGTAATTCAGTAGATTGTTTAAACAAAGTGGAAAGGATTTTAACTTGTAATTAACTTACGTTCGTTCATTTTACTTTCAAACCAGAAGAGAATCGCGACATGACGTACCAATCGACAGTTGTTAAATAAAATAATGGCCTTACAGACTGTGTTCAGACGTGCATATTGACATGTGCAGTTTTAATGGCGGTCAACATTAAGATCACGTTCTTTTGAAATGTGACGCCGTGTCGTTTCGAAACAACCTGCTGCTTCCAAGTGCAGAATTTATGGAAACCCGGTAGGTACGTGATCGAATCCTCCCAGCATTCCAGTAGCCTCGCTCAGGCCTAACTGCCTCCAGTCGACCGACCTTCGGACTACCTGTCACGCAGCCAACAATTTATTGAAAAAAAGAAAAACAACTTTTGTCCAGAATTTCCTAGTCTAAGGCGGAATTTCCTGATTGCTGTCATCACTGTAGCGAGACGAAATAAATACAAGAAGCGGAGTGCTTCTTGAGAAACTGACGATCGCTCAGCTGGCTTACACAGAAACCGAAGGCCCATTACCTTGTTAACAACAGCCCACGACTTCAGTCTACACTCACAGTTGAATCCAATCCGGACGAATTTTCTTGAAATTTGATGTTGGGAACTTTTATGAAAATACGTCAAGAAGATCCACATTCTTTTAAAATCGAACGAAAATATGGCTCACTAAATACGTTTTATTTTTGCCGGCGACATTAAATCGCTATAGAAGGGCTTTCTACCAGTGAAGTCGTATCAGGCTGTTAGGATAGCCGAGGAGGTATAAACATTAAGCGAACGCGCCGCAAAATTACGTTATACGTACATTGTCTCTCTTGTTTATTTAGAGGAATTTGTAAGTAATCATTAGGTATTTGCCTTTATCCTTGGTGTGGGCTGCGATAGCTCAGTTCCCGGAAGATCAATTTGAATAATATACTGTTAATTAAAATGAGAAATGAAGAAGTATTACACAGAGTCAAGGAGGAGAGGAATATCGTACATACAATAAAAAGAAGAAAGGCTAACTGGATTGGTCACATCTTGCGTAGAAACTGCCTTCTGAAACACGTGATTGAAGGAAAGTTAGAGGGAAGGATAGAAATGACAGGAAGACGAGGGAGAAGACGTAAGCAGCTACTGGATGACCTTAAGGAAAAGAGAAGATACTGGAAATTGAAAGAGGAAGCACCAGATCGCACCCTGTGGAGAACTCGCTTTGGAAGAGGCTACGGACCTGTCGTAAGACAGACTGCAGAATGAATTAATGAATGAACTAAAACAGCCGGACGACCGGGTAATCGGGGTTCGATTCCGATTTCGCTAAAGATACATACTGTGTTACTTATGCGTGTTTTCAGGCTTCTTCTTCTTGGACTGCTTCACTCTTGAATATGGGACCGATAGGTTGTCCCTGAAACGTCGGTAAATAACTACCAATCTACGCTGCGTAAAATCGCAGAAGAGCCAAGACCCTATGTTACTTTTGTTGGCAAAGATCAAAACTGCAATACCGACTCAAGCATAATTACCTCTCACTGCGGCTTAAGGCTGTTATAACCTCCCGGTTCAAGCGATCCCTGTTTCTGCATAAGCCACATACCGTCAATAACCAACCATATCTTATCGGTTTGTGTGCATTAAGTATAAAGCGACACATATAATTTTTCCGCGTCCTGCGCGAAGAGAAATGTAGAGAGAGAGGAAGGGGCGGAGCTAAGTGCAAAGGTAGAGGGCTCCTTGCACCATGTTTGCCAAATAGTCACTCTCTCTCAATTTTCACAGAGGTAACATCGTTTAAACGTATTACTAACGAAGCATATATTGGGAACAGTTTATTTCGACTTGGCAATAGCGCACTGTACCCAGACCTGGGCAATCAACGCAACGCTGCCACGTTGTTATAACGTAAAGACAAATACCTCCCACACCTACACGCTACTAAATAACCTTCTCAGGACGGTGGCTGAAAGGAAAATGACTGATGTAGCAACAACGGTGATGCTAAAAGGACAGAAAGGGAGTAGTGGGGGCTGACTGATTTCGGTCTCTGCGTCGCGGAAAAGATATTTGAGTCGAGTTCTACGTTCACTACGCTTACGTCACATGTTGCCGGTAACACTGCAACCCGCTGTGCTTCCTAATCAATAAATACTTTTCAACCAGTCCAACAACTTTGCTAGTAAACAATCCTTTCTGCTTACAACTCTAAGCTGCATGTTCCGGCTTTTCGATAGCGACATCCTCAGACTAACCACTATACAACTGTAAATATATAAAAGTGACCTTGTAACATATACAGAGTATACACAAAAGAATGGTGCGATTTCAATAGTGAAAACTATTGAAACCGCACCCTTCTTTTGTGTATACCCTGTACTAAATCAACGTGAGAGGACTACATAACGAGGAGCATTTGCTCTGTACTGCTCATAAAATATTATTCGGGTGATCAAATCAAGAAGAATGAGATGGGCGGGGCATATAGCACGTATGGGAGACAGGAGAGGCGCATACAAGCTTTTGGTGGGGAGACCAGAGAGAAAGAGGCCGCTTGGAGGAAGACCTAGGGTAGATGGGAGGATAAAATTAAAATGAATCAAGAAGTGGGATGGGTGGGGGGGGGGGCATGAGTGGATTGATATGGCTCAGGATAGGGACAGTGGCGAGCTGTTGTGAGTGCGGTAATGAACTTCGGGTTCCATAAAACGCGGGGAATTTCTTGACTGAGCTGACGACCTTGATTAGGCTTCAGGATAGGGACAGGTGGCGGCTGTTGTGAGTGCGGTAATGAACTTCGGGTTCCATAAAACGCGGGAATTCTTGACTAGCTGACGACCTGTTAGCTCTCAAGAAGGACTGTGCACATGAGTTATTTTATTACTGGTTAAGCCGGGGATGGCTTTACTAAAAAGACGAAACATTGAGCTAGATTTGTATAGCAAGAAAGATTGTTTATTAATAAAGTTGATTTCGATGGAGTGAAAAATATTTTTGATAATGTAACGTAGTCTCTGTGCTTGGGTTATGCATTTCGCCATAAGGTACGTGCGTAATGGAGGCAGGGCTCCACTCATTCTTAGCCTTGGCACCGGCCGCTTTACCGCCAGTGAACCAGCACCCGGCATCTATTGAACAGGAGGCTGGGTGGGCCCCCAGCTTTGGTCTGGACACGAGAAGAGATATATCTTGCCCCTCACCGGAAGTATACCTCAGTTCCTTTGTAGACAGTCACTATACCAAATCAACTATTTCAGCTTTGTGTATGTTTTGACGTAAAACGTCTTACATTTCGGTACACACAGGTGGGTCACCTCGGCGCTGTTTTTTACAGGTTCACGATGCCGAGACTAACTAACGCACAAAAGCAAGAAAACTACCGAAAACGGAAGAAGGAGGCAGAGGAAGGTTCACAGAGGCCGAAAAAGCCACGGCTAACCATTACAGAGACATAAACACATACATATAACAACTTGTAAAAATTTCTGACAAAATACAAACTCCAATACAGTCAACTTCTTTCTTTCTTTCTTTCTTCTTTCGCCCTTCCCTCACTCAAGCAGCTAAAACATTTTAACACACCGCAAAAAAAGATCGCCAACATTCAACTTGTCGGCGTCACGTTTTACGTACAATTTGTGATTCAGTCGTAGCTTGAAACACCGATTTTTTTTAGTATGACTTCTTCTACCTACTCACTGTAGGTGTAGAGGGTTATTTTTGCACCTGATCACACTCAATGACATACGCCACACTCGGTAGGACTCCCCTGGACGAGGGATCGGTCCGTCGCAGAGACCTCTATCTGCCAACACACAACACCCACAAGCGCCACACATCATCCATGCCCTCGGCGGGATTCGAACCCGCAATGCCAGCAAGCGAGCTGCCGCAGACCTACGCCTTAGACCACGCGACCACCGGGATCGCCTCTTGTGTGTTTATCACATTAATTACCACGCTTATGCCACTTCCTATACTTACAGCTACGTCACGTCATATTGCGAAATCAGGCCAAGGTCACACATAACTGTCGCTTATCACACAGACTGGCACAGCGAACGGTTTAGTGCGAGTAGAAAGTTGTGCGGGCTTCCTGGAAGTCTGGGAGCACCAGACGCTGCTACTGTCTGTGCACGTGCGTTCAGAAAGACGTCCAGACCTGAAATTATCGGCGTTTTCAACTTCAGTGGCGTTCAGTGGCTGTGAGCACGTGCACACGTCGTCATGACAGAACAGCAACGAAACCTTGCAAAATGTTGCGAAGTTTAAACACCGCGGAACGACACCAACAAATCGAAATTGCATCCATGATTGTCTGCTACCGTTCACTTCAGAATCTTTTGTTTCCCAGTCTGCTATCTAAAACGTCAAGATGATAAAAACAAAGAACAATGATTTTGCTTGCTGTTTTTGTATGGGTGTGTAACTTGGTCTCCCATATTAACTCACGAACGCAAGACTGAGGGTGTCTGAGAACAGGGTGCTGAGGCGAATGATTGGATGTAAGACGGAGGAACCGACAGGAGGCTGGAGAAAACTGCATAATGAGGAGCTTTGTGATCTATAGGCGGAATATCATCACGGTTGTCAAAGGGAAGGGGACAGGGGCACGCGGTGGCGCAGTTGGTTGGGGCACTGCACTACAAGCCGGAAGGTCGCGGGTTCGATTCCCGATGGTGTCACTGGAATTCTTCATTGACATAATCCTTCCGGTCGCACTATGGCCCTGGGGTCGACTCAGCGTCTAACAGAATTGAGTATTTCCTGAGGGGTAAAGGCGGCCGGTGCGTAGGGATGACAACCTTACCACCTTCATGTGCCGATTGTCTAGAAATGTGGGAACCTCAACCTCCTGGAACCCTAAGGTCTTGTACAGGCCTGTATAGGGATAGCTTTGTAATTTTTTTTTAAATCGAAGAGGATGAGGTAAAGCGAGACATGTAGCACGTACGAGAAAGATTAGAAATGCTTAAAAAGTTTGTTCGGGAAGCTTGAAGGGAAGGACATACTGAAACATCAACGCGTAGATGGGAGAATAATATTAAAACGGATATTTGACATACACGAATGCGGAGTGAAAGGGCGTGGACTGGGTGTCTCTGTGGCTCGGGGCAGGACCCAGTGGTGGGATGCTGTGAACAGACAGTTAAACCTCGACCTTCACAAAAGGCGGCAAAAGTCTTGATTAGTCTAACGACAAGATACCAAGGCCTCGGTTCCGTCGAGCTATTACGCTAATGAGTCCACGTCACGGGCCGTTCGCGCGCAGCCCGTACGTGTTATGTATTGGTAATCTCATTAGTTCCTTCTACTTGTAACGGCCCACGTTACTTGTAATTACCGTCGTAATGTTTTGTTTAACGAACTGTACTTCCTGAACCAGTTCCCACGGGAACTGAAAATTCTGCTGAGTTAATATTTTAATAAATAGGGCTTTCAAGATTTAATTAAAGCAGGGTTCCTAGCCCGCGGCTATGTATAGGTACATGTGTCGATCCCAGTGGCCGCGCGGTCTAACGCGTGGGTCTACGGCCGCTCGCTTACTGGGATTGTGGGTTCGAATCCCACCGGGGGCGTGGATGTCTGTCTGTTGTGAGTGTTGTGTGTTGTCAGGTAGAGGTCTCTGCGACGAGCTGATCACTCGTCCAGAGGAGTCCTACCGAGTGTGGTGTGTCTGAGTGTGATCGTGAAGCCTCGAAAAATGAGGCGGCCTAGACCCCCAAGGGGCTGTCGAGCCATTGGAAAAAAAAAAGAAAATTATAAAAATCAGACAATAACTTAGGCTTGATTTATTTGTACCAACAAAAGCACTAAGACAGTTTTCACTGTTTACTTTATTATTACGAAGCCCCAATACGCATTTCGGCAGTTATTCTGCCATCATCAGGGGGTATTTTAAGTGAGTTTTTTACATAGACCAATTCTTTGGTTACGTCATAACAGTGAGTCAGTATTTGTTACCACATCGTATAAAATTTGTAAAATTAGTGGTATTGTTAAGCTGCTAACAGTTGTTAAATTATTACAAGGACCATTCACCACAGAGACAGGAGAGAAGGAGGTCCTGCCAACAACATAACACACAGATAACTGGAACACATGCTGACAATAGGACCACGCTGCCACTAATTAATAATTATACTATAGAGGATAGTATAATACACTACTTGATTTTATTGTAATTTTTATAATTTTTAAAATTTAATAAATTTAGCAGCTTAACAATACCACTAATTTTACAAATTTTATACGATGTGGTAACAAATACTGACTCACTGTTATGACGTAACCAAAGAATTGGTCTATGTAAAAAACTCACTTAAAATACCCCCTGATGATGGCAGAATAACTGCCGAAATGCGTATTGGGGCATCGTAATAATAAAGAAAACAGTGAAAAAACTGTCTTAGTGCATTTGTTGGTACAAATAATTCAATTATAAAAAGATGCACGGTGAATATAGAGTGAAAAATAAGTTAGGCGGTTAGGTATACCACTTATCTGATTTTTAGACGTGCTGCTCGCGAACCAGGCCACAATAATGGTCGTGGCCCTTTGCCAAAAAATAAAAAAAAAGTTTGGACACCACTGAATGAAATGAAGGTTGGCAGGCTTAGTCCCTCCTCTGCTCTGCCATGGCTAGGCTTATGTGATAATTATATACCTATAACAGTCCAGTTCCAGCGACGCAGTATTAACACACTGCGTCTCGGCTACAAAGGCCAGCCGTTTGATGCTCTCTGCGGAAATAATTAGCTTTTGCCGTCACAATCACTGATGCGCTGTGTGGATACAACGACAGATAAATACTGTACACGGCTCTCCTTGTACTGCTCAGACCCTTAAGACGGAAGCACAAAGTTACCCCAAAACGTCGCTAATTATTTACAAATCAACACGGCGTTATATACCAGAATAACAGTTGTCACAACTTCCTGTCTATCGGCATTTCTAGGTACTACCAGTCTCTAGATGACTAAGTGCACATAAAACGGGCACGCGGTGGCGCAGTTGGTTGAGGCACTACGCTACAAGCCGGAGGGTCGCGGGTTCGATTCCCGATGGTGTCATTGGAATTTTTCATTGACATAATCCTTTCGGTCGCACTATGGCCCTGGGGTCGAGTCAGCCCCTAACAGAAATGAGTACCAGGAATATTTCCTGGGGGGTAAAGGCGGCCGGTGCGTAGGGCTGACAACCTTACCACCTTAATGTTCTGACTGTCTATAAATCTGGGAGCCTCAACCTCCTGGAACCCTAAGGGTCTGTCCAGGCCTGTAATGGGACTGCTTTACCTTTACCTTTCACACATAAAATATCCCAGTCTGGGCTCATACAATTCGAGCGGAAAGATGCTGATGCACTTGGCGGCCGTTTGCAAAGTGCAGGAAACACGAATGCATTCAGAACAAGACAAGCAATGTACCTACAACGTAACACTGTGGCGCGTTCGTGTAGTGTTTATACCTCCTCGGCCAACCTAACAGCCTGATACCATTTCACTCGAAGAGAGCGTTTATGGCGATATAATGTCGCCGGAAAGAGTAAAAACGTACTTAAGTTTTCACGTAAAGTGTCCGATACTTGTGCCTGATTTTAACCAAATTTGGAGTTTCTCGACAGATTCTCATAAAAAAGCCCCCCCCCCCCCCGCCCCAATATCAAATTTCACTAAAGTCCGTCCCGTGGGAGCCGCACTGATACATGAGGACAGACGGACGGATATGACGAAGGTAACTGGCGCTTTTCGCGATTTTGCAAACGCGCCTAAAAACGCTACGCAGCTGAAATGAGCACAAAGTGTTACACGCAACACGAGGCCCTCCCTATTCTCTGAACACATTTTCTCACATTCTTCGTGTATAGGTAAATTAAGGTTTCCAAATTGCACGAAACTGTCAGTTTCATAATAAACAACTTAAAGAATCCCCCCATCCCTGGCCAAAAAAACAGCTCTGATCAGAACTAAAACTTTACTTTCCTACTGCACAAACATCTACTCACAGTTATACGTATGTATCAGCGTTACTACTGTTGTCTTATTGTATTTTTATAAAGCATTTGTTACTCACAGATTCTGTTCGCATTACATCTGTATCACATAACCTCAAAGCTGCTCATATCTGCCATACTTGTAATTGTTTATTTATAACAGTACTTCATACACCATGTGTAGCTACATTTATGATCTGTCTCATGTTACAATGTCACCTGTCTAGCCCCAATATTTCATAAGTTATTGCAAAAAAGTTAACAGCCCAAGAAAAGTTTCGCGCAGCCACCATTTTTTTTTTTTTTTTTTTTTTTTTTTTTTGTAAAAATATTACCTTAACAAAAGCTGCATATTTTTCTAACTTTAGTAATATACATCATTTCAGGGCCTAACTGTCATTAGTCTCCAAATTCACAATTTCACGCGGTCCCGCGATACTTCTGTTCTCCATTGTAGGAAATTACAAACAACGCGGTTGGGGGTATCCTCCAGTAGCACAAATTTCACACCAAGTTTCGTGAAAAATGGTGAACTGCTTCAAAAGTTTAAACGGTGGGGATCTGTCCCATGTTGGTGTAACATTACTGATTCAAAATGACTTAATTTAACCTTTTAAAAGACTGGTGGTCACCATATGCACCACCAGGTTTAACATTCAAACATTCTGAATTCTATCAACAGAGTGCATGTCTGTGCTTTGAATGGAATTGATTATTTCCCTGCACAGCATTAACTGACTGGTTGTTATAACCGAGACGGAGAGCGTTTACTGCGCGGTACGGACTGTATTTATGTGTTTTGTGTGGATCTCAGAACAAACAGCGATTATTCCACTGTACAGCATTAACTGACTGGTTTGTGTAACTGAGACGGAGTGTGTTTACTGCGCGTTACGGACTGTATTTATGTGTTTTGTGTGGATCTCAGAACAAACAGCGATTATTTCACTGTACAGCATTAACTGACTGGTTTGTATAACTGAGACGGAGTGTGTTTACTGCGCGGTACGGACTGTATTTATGTGTTTTGTGTGGATCTCAGAACAAACAGCGATTATTTCACTGTACAACATTAACTGACTGGTTTGTATAACTGAGACGGAGTGTGTTTACTGCGCGGTACGGACTGTATTTATGTGTTTTGTGTGGATCTCAGAACAAACAGCGATTATTTCACTGTACAACATTAACTGACTGGTTTGTATAACTGAGACGGAGTGTGTTTACTGCGCGGTACGGACTGTATTTATGTGTTTTGTGTGGATCTCAGAACAAACAGCGATTATTTCACTGTACAACATTAACTGACTGGTTTGTATAACTGAGACGGAGTGTGTTTACTGCGCGGTACGGACTGTATTTATGTGTTTTGTGTGGATCTCAGAACAAACAGCGATTATTTCACTGTACAACATTAACTGACTGGTTTGTATAACTGAGACGGAGTGTGTTTACTGCGCGGTACGGACTGTATTTATGTGTTTTGTGTGGATCTCAGAACAAACAGCGATTATTTCACTGTACAACATTAACTGACTGGTTTGTATAACTGAGACGGAGTGTGTTTACTGCGCGGTACGGACTGTATTTATGTGTTTTGTGTGGATCTCAGAACAAACAGCGATTATTCCACTGTACAGCATTAACTGACTGGTTTGTGTAACTGAGACGGAGTGTGTTTACTGCGCGTTACGGACTGTATTTATGTGTTTTGTGTGGATCTCAGAACAAACAGCGATTATTTCACTGTACAGCATTAACTGACTGGTTTGTATAACTGAGACGGAGTGTGTTTACTGCGCGGTACGGACTGTATTTATGTGTTTTGTGTGGATCTCAGAACAAACAGCGATTATTTCACTGTACAACATTAACTGACTGGTTTGTATAACTGAGACGGAGTGTGTTTACTGCGCGGTACGGACTGTATTTATGTGTTTTGTGTGGATCTCAGAACAAACAGCGATTATTTCACTGTACAACATTAACTGACTGGTTTGTATAACTGAGACGGAGTGTGTTTACTGCGCGGTACGGACTGTATTTATGTGTTTTGTGTGGATCTCAGAACAAACAGCGATTATTTCACTGTACAACATTAACTGACTGGTTTGTATAACTGAGACGGAGTGTGTTTACTGCGCGGTACGGACTGTATTTATGTGTTTTGTGTGGATCTCAGAACAAACAGCGATTATTTCACTGTACAACATTAACTGACTGGTTTGTGTAACTGAGACGGAGTGTGTTTACTGCGCGGTACGGACTGTATTTATGTGTTTTGTGTGGATCTCAGAACAAACAGCGATTATTTCACTGTACAACATTAACTGACTGGTTTGTATAACTGAGACGGAGTGTGTTTACTGCGCGGTACGGACTGTATTTATGTGTTTTGTGTGGATCTCAGAACAAACAGCGATTATTTCACTGTACAACATTAACTGACTGGTTTGTATAACTGAGACGGAGTGTGTTTACTGCGCGGTACGGACTGTATTTATGTGTTTTGTGTGGATCTCAGAACAAACAGCGATTATTTCACTGTACAACATTAACTGACTGGTTGTTATAACCGAGACGGAGAGCGTTTACTGCGCGGTACGGACTGTATTTATGTGTTTTGTGTGGATCTCAGAACAAACAGCGATTATTCCACTGTACAGCATTAACTGACTGGTTTGTGTAACTGAGACGGAGTGTGTTTACTGCGCGTTACGGACTGTATTTATGTGTTTTGTG
Source organism: Reticulitermes speratus (assembly GCA_021186555.1). Taxonomy (NCBI): domain Eukaryota; kingdom Metazoa; phylum Arthropoda; class Insecta; order Blattodea; family Rhinotermitidae; genus Reticulitermes; species Reticulitermes speratus. Next base: position 39,356,692 of record JAJKFL010000039.1, on the reverse strand, counting down.
TGGATCTCAGAACAAACAGCGATTATTTCACTGTACAACATTAACTGACTGGTTTGTATAACTGAGACGGAGTGTGTTTACTGCGCGGTACGGACTGTATTTATGTGTTTTGTGTGGATCTCAGAACAAACAGCGATTATTTCACTGTACAACATTAACTGACTGGTTTGTGTAACTGAGACGGAGTGTGTTTACTGCGCGGTACGAACTGTATTTATGTGTTTTGTGTGGATCTCAGAACAAACAGCGATTATTTCACTGTACAGCATTAACTGACTGGTTTGTATAACTGAGACGGAGTGTGTTTACTGCGCGGTAAGGACTGTATTTATGTGTTTTGTGTGGATCTCAGAACAAACAGCGATTATTTCACTGTACAGCATTAACTGACTGGTTTGTATAACTGAGACGGAGTGTGTTTACTGCGCGGTACGGACTGTATTTATGTGTTTTGTGTGGATCTCAGAACAAACAGCGATTATTTCACTGTACAACATTAACTGACTGGTTTGTATAACTGAGACGGAGTGTGTTTACTGCGCGGTACGGACTGTATTTATGTGTTTTGTGTGGATCTCAGAACAAACAGCGATTATTTCACTGTACAACATTAACTGACTGGTTTGTATAACTGAGACGGAGTGTGTTTACTGCGCGGTACGGACTGTATTTATGTGTTTTGTGTGGATCTCAGAACAAACAGCGATTATTTAACTGTACAGCATTAACTGACTGGTTTGTGTAACTGAGACGGAGTGTGTTTACTGCGCGGTACGGACTGTATTTATGTTTTTGTGTGGATCTCAGAACAAACAGCGATTATTTCACTGTACAGCATTAACTGACTGGTTGTTATAACCGAGACGGAGAGCGTTTACTGCGCGGTACGAGCTGAATCTTTAAATATAAATTCAGGTTAATTTTAGTCTTTAAATTGGCTCAGGCGGTTAGTCGCCGGTCTCTAACTGCGGAGGCCTCGGTTAGATCCCAGTTCAGTCCAAGTGAGATTTGTTACGGGCAAAGTAGCCCTGGGACAGGTTTTTCCCCCCGAGTACTTCGGTTTTCCCCTGTCAATGTCAATATAATTTCACCAATGCTCTTACCAGAAAGACAAAAGGCGAAGCCTGGTAACCTGCCACAAGCAATGCTCTTTCGGAAATCAGGGAGCATTAGATACAAATGTACTTTCACTTAGCCTTTAAAGGATTAATAACCCCATGAACTTTGGTAGACATTTCACAGGCCATTCTGTACAGCACGGCCCGTTTTTCCACAAGCGTGTTTGTGGCGCCACAAATAGCAATGTTTCCACGTAGCAACAACTGCAACGCTACAAACTCTCTCCGTCGCCTGTCCGCGCTGATCAGGAGCACCCGCCACACCTGTGACGCGACACAGCTAGTGGCTGTCGCTTCTGTTGTCGTTTCCACGAGCTGTTCGCTTCAGACTCGCTACTATACAGGGCATACACAAAAGAAGGGTGCGGTTTTAATAGTGAACACTATTAAAACCGCACCATTCTTTTGTGTATGCCCTGTATATTCACTTTATCCACTATCTTATACATTCCATTAATCCATGCTAGGCTTCATATCCTGTCGGATGTGGAATTTATCATACAAACAACATGTACATGCTATTATTGAGCATAAGTCAACACCACTTAAATAATAAATGGTAAAGGTAACGGTAAAGTTCACCCTATAACAGGCCATGAAGGCCCAGAGGGGGAGTAGAGGTATAGCTCTACTCTTTCTTTAACCTCGGCGCTAGATGAGGGTGGGTGATCAACGCCACGCCCCGGCCGTTTACCCCCGGGAATGACCCGGTACCCATTGTAATCACTTAAATAATATGTATTCCTAATAGTCAAGCCAACAATGGAACTTATTACAATTTCTAATACAAATAACAGAGTTAAAGTGAAATCCTAGTACGACCTTACCAGTCATGTCTAACAACAATGGCATAATAACAATAACAATAATGAATAAAAAACTAATTATAACCAGATAAATAGGACTAGTAAATATAAACTAATTCTCAATACTTTGAATTAAGCATTATATTTTATATGCAGTTACTTGGTTAAAATGTGTGGTATCACTAAAAAAAACGTCAGGTCTAGTCGAATTAAAATACTCATCAAGTGAATAAAATGATTTAGTATGAAGAAATCTCTTTAAGGCCAAGCTAAATTGATTAACATTATGGGACAGCTTATTTATATCAGGAGGAAGGTTAGTGAAAAGCTTAAAACCATTATAATACGTCCCTCTTTGATAAATTCACAGGTTTTTTAGAGGTAGGTGAAGGTTTGATCTTGATCTTGTACTTTTGTCATGAATCTCAGAAGTCTCTCTAATATCGATCCTTGTTGTTCACTACAAATAATGCAAGCGCATATATACAGGGTATACACAAAAGAATGGTGCGGTTTCAATGGTGAATAAAGGGAAACCGCACCATTCTTTTGTGTATACCCTGTATATATATATTGGGATTGAAGTGGTAAAATCTTCAGGATCTTGAATAATTCTCTGCAAGAGTGTCTGCATCTGGATCCCGTGAGAATTCTAACTACCCTTTTTCGAACTTGTGGAACTTCTAACACGCTCGTGGAAAAAGGCCCTAAGGTCCTCATAAAAGTATTGTAAGAATAATAGCTTGTAGGTCTAGAGACGTGTGCAGTACGCCTGAAGTCTTAAGCCGGGGTTAGACGGCGCGTGGCTCGGCTCGTTTACGTCATAACTGACGTCACTGACAAAGCATCGTATTCAAACGCGCCGTGTAACCGGCCTGGCGCGGCGCGGAGTGTGATTGGTGGAGCGAGGCTCGTGGGATCTCCTCAGAAGCGGTTTTCTCACGATCCTCAAAGGGACTCGGCGCGGGCAGCTGTTGCGGCTACACGGCGCTTGCAGTCTACGCGCCAAGCCAGTCTCGTCCAAGTCTGTATACACTTAGGTCTGGTCTTTGTTTTCTGCTGTCGGGGTGCGCGAAGAGTGAAAGTTTCTGTCCCACAATTGGTATTGGCTAGAATGGCGTGGTCAAACGAGGACATTTTTAAGTTCATAGAACAACACGACTTATTCCACAAGCCGAGCCGAACCTACCCGAGCAAGGCCGCTGGTCGGCCATTTGCCGAGCTGCGCCGCGTCGTGTAGCCAGATTGTCTTTTCTGTTCCGATCTGTTGGCCGAGCAAGTGACGTCACGTCACTGGACGAGCCACGCGCCGTCTAATCCCGGCTTTACTGAGCTCTGCTTGGAACTACTGTTTTGCCAAACAACGACAGAACACAGTAAGACGCATCACGAGGTGTGAATAATTCAAGGCTCCTTATGGCCGCGACAAATGTTCGCAAGGTGCTCTGCAGCTGGTCGTGACTCTATGCCTCAATCAGTCATCATGACGCAGCATTAGTATCATATGACGGCCATTTCTCACAGACCATGCCCCCTCAGCAGTCATATCGACGACAATTCTGTGTGACCAAGACGGCGCGTGACGACAACCATCCCTACGGAAAGCGACGCCGTTCAGACTGGCACAAATCTACCGAAATATCCTTGCACCCTGAAGATTGAGGCAGTAAGTTCCTCCGAATATTTTTTACTAGACTATACGAAGTCACATGCCAGAAAACGAAGAAGGTTACTTTATTATCAATGCAGTGAGAACCTCAGGTGCTTGTTTCCTGATGCTTTTTCAAATATTACTGTTGTTGTTGAAGAGCTGTCAGAAACTTGGGTTCGATCCCGGGTCAGTCCATGTGAGATTTGTGATGGACAAAGTGGCACTGGGACAGGTTTTTCCCCGAGTACTTCGGTTTTCCCCTGTCAATTCCATTCCACCGGTGCTCCATTACTTGGAAAAACGAAAAAAAAACTGATCATCTTTCTCTTCATCTTCATCACAGGGTTGCACAATAAGTCTTAAGGCTGCGGTGCGTCCGTAGCTTCGGCTGCGGGGCCCTTCACCAAAAAAAAAAAACTTGATGTGAGATGACCCTGCACTTTGCCTTAGGCGGCTCCTGTTCACATTGTTTCCCTTTGCTGCCTTAGTACTGCTGCGTAGTAAGTACGCAAGCAACCATCAGCCATACGGTTATCCAGTGTCACCAATACACGAAATATTCTCCCAGATAAGCCACTCTACACGCTGTCAAGTAACCGACACTCGCCCCGTACTGTTACTTAGTTTACTGCCCGGACACAGCGGTACTTAAAACATAGCACTTTAGATAATAAAGTCTGCGAACACCCGATGTATGGAGGCACCCCCGGCCGAGTACCCATTACCATATTACGTGACTCAAACCCGTTTTCCAACCTCTTATTTATCTTGGCAAATCGCTGAAGTATTTCTGCACATAAAGCATAGTTGTTCCTATAATTAATTTAAAATGGCGGCTTCTAGACGTATGGGAGAATGTATGTACAGCTCGCACATGTTTAATCTCGGTACACGTTGGAGGTCAGTAGTTACTTTCACGCACCAGCTGTTTTAACTGCGGAGGAACGGGCGCGGAGCTCACTGGATAGAGGGCTGGGTGGATTCTGCAGTCGGTATAGATGTCAAGACAATGGGAGACGTCTTTGTTCTCACCGGGAATCGAATCCCGATTTTCTGGTCGTCCAGCCCGTACCCCAGTCACTATGCCACATTAAATATCGCACTCCCGAATTATCTAAGCACAACCCCACCGCTAGAGTACTGGTCACCATCTTACGTAATTCCAGATTGTTCTGCAGTGCTACTAATCTTGAACCGACGAAGCCTTCCCTCAAAATTTTACAGGAAGTGTAGTAATTTTATTCATATCCTAAGCTTTACAAAATATTTAGTGCGTAAAGTAAATTTGGCCATGTTCACACCATGAAGGCTTATGGGAGAGGTCAGGCAGTTTCATTATTTACCTCAGCACTACATGAGATGTGTACTGTGTACTCGTACTTCAACATTTCAGGAATGAAGTTCCACAAAACTTCTTTGAAGCAATTAGTAAGACTTTTGTTGTGACCTGAGGGGAGGTATAAAACTCAGCTGCCTTACCTGTATGCCATCTGACTGCTTGCATCATGAAGCAGTAAGTGTAACAGAGATGGCGTCCGTCCATTATCCACATGCAGGAAATAAACACGTCTAAACGTAACGCACACAACACAATCACACATCACTCGGGCAACACTGTCGTTATAAACGAACGTCCTCCCAAACAGTCGACGTCTAAAGATATTTAGTGATGTAATTATTAACACTGTGAAGCTAAATTAACACATTAATTGATAAATTGGAAAAGACAACCAGTATTGTAACACCAAGCAACGCCATGCCGGTAATGACACCTGAACGTCGTTTCGAGTACAATTGCCAACTTTGTGAAACTAAAACGAGACACCATTTGAATAAGACGAACGATTGTTGTGATAAATCAACTCCGTGCTCAGAAAGTAAACACGTCAACATGACGTTATATTTTTGTCAGCAACAAAGTAGGCATACAGATAAGAATCAGCACTGCAATATAATTGTAACCGATACATGGACAGACATGTACGTTCTCACAAACTCACCGCTACAGGTCAAATTGTTAGCTCACTTACTTTGCAAAAAAAGGAAAAAAATAGGCTTTGAATGATCCATAACAGTGCACTGAACAGTTACATATGGTAACAAACACCACGAAATGCACACAAGTTTATAAAAATATATTACGAGTATAAACGTAGTAATACCTCCTGCCAGTTTCGACCACTCGTGTGGCCATCCTCAGGGAGGTGCGTTACGAATAATAAATACACCGAGATTTTACAAAATTTATGTGAACCCAAAGCACATGTAAAATATTAAATATTTCAATTATACGGTTTAAAATACAGGTAAACATTTAATTCTGGTATGTAACAACAAAAATGTATGTAGACAGTATGTATACCACCATCCAAGCAGGGGATTATTGATGTTATTATATCGGCCTACACACTGGACTCCAGTGTGGTAGGCCGATATGTATAAGAGGAAGTATAGTTCCACTCATTCTTAACCTCGACACCGTATAAAGGTTAGCGGTCAGCTTCACCCCCTGGCCGCTTTACCCCCAGGGAAAGGGCGTTGGTACCCATTGGATAGAAGGCATTGTACCAGGTTAGTACGTTATATTAGGCCACGACCGTCTCCTTCCACATCCTTTCCTCTCTTTCAATACCATGTGATCATTCGACGCGATGAAGTTTGAGGTGCTACAACGTCGGTAAATAAACTACAAATACGAATGGAAGTATGTCAAACCTGACCCTTGAATCCAGCAAAAATGTAAAGGTAAAGTCATCCCTGTACACACCATGAAGGTATATAGAAGTAGTGGAGGTATAGCTCCACTTATTATTAGCTTCGACACTAGATGAATTTGAGTAGTCAGCCTCACGCACGGGTCGATTTATCACCGGGGAAGGTAGGTGCTCGGTATCATTGAATAGGAGGCTGGGTGTGTCGCACAGCCGGTCTGCACGTGTTGGAGAAGAGAAAAATTTGTTGCCTCTGCCGGAGTTCGAACCCCGAACGTCCAGTCCGTAGCCTAGTCACCATTTTGACTACCTCTACATGCTAGGTACTCGGTTAGGATTGTGCTAAGGTAGGCGGATTTATTTACACAGCGAGAGTGTCACACACAGACTGTAATTGTGTACGCGGTTGCGAGACCGATTGGAGCACGATCAGATCGCAATGGAAGGCAGTCACAGTGCGTTGATATTCGCGCCAACGTGTTCCGCACAGCTAGACATCTATCGGCGGGTTACGTAACAGTTACATAAGCTAACACCTCTCACCCCAATAAAGAAACTGTCTTGTTCGTTTTCCTTCCTGTTTTTAGTAACTGCGAAACGTAAATAATTTATTTCTGCCGTTTCATCCACTTAAGTCGTTAGTTTTAATAAACTAAAGTGTAGTGTGCCTTGCACAAAGCCACACAATAGTTAATTACTCAAAACCTTGCGTTGTTGGCCTTGCTGCCTGGGAAATGGATTGCTGGGAGGAAAGTGGAATTTGAGGTACAGAGCGAGCATCGTAGTGCCAAATATATGTAAATTAACTTTATTTTAGGGGTTTTTATCTAATATTTTAAAGAATATTTTAGTGTTCTTTAAATAAATAAGTGCATTTGGTTGGTGTAAAACAGTATTAATATGTAAATTAGTAAAAGTCCCTTGGAAAATAAGGCGGGGGAGAGGGGCGGAATTTTGAAATTTCCAGTCTCTAGTTACGGTATCCCCAGATAACTTTTCTGCTGGTCCATTACTTATTTTACAGCCCTGTAAATCACAATTTCACTGAATTTTCATGTCGTATAATATTTTGTGGTTAACGTGTATTCGCTTTGAACAATACCTGAAGAGGGAGACGCAAGAGATGATTAATTGATTTTATTCCAATCCAACAAATGTACTATACTTTCTATCACTGATTTCTTGCCCCTACATATGTTTCGGCATACCCTGTGCCATCCTCAGGGGGGTCGTCGAGGGTTCACAATCTTCAATACACCCAACTGTTTTTACTCACTTTACAGCACTAATTTTGTAAGTCACGAGCACTAAATATCGCTTGGCTTTCTGTTCACAGTAATTAGCTTCTCTTTCTTCAGTGTTCTTTTTATTTACAAAATTTATAATTGAAGATAGTTGTAGTATAAATATTAAAAAGATAATTAAAATTGTGTTTGACAGCTCGCTATGTACATTAGATGTTGGATCACATTTGATCTTGTCCTTTTGCTGTGTTGCTTACTGTCCTGTGGTGTATTGTGTACTGAACCCTCGACGACCCCCTGAGGATGACACAGGGTGTGCCGAAACATATGTAGGGACAAGAAATCAGTGAAAGAGAGTATAGTGCATTTGTTGGATTGAAATAAAATTAATTAATTATCAAAAATGCACTGTATATATAATATAGAGCAAGAGATGAAAGTGACAGGCGTTTTATGTAGGATTTTGTTCTCTGGGAACGTAAGTGCTATTTGTTATTAACATCTGCGCTACTAACATATTGATATATTGTAACGAACGTGCCTATTTATGGTTTATTTAACGATGCTGTCAGTAGCTCAGGCTATAATAACGTTGAGTGATGGTGTGATCAGTAAATAATGAACTGTAAAGGTATGGAAGGAAGCTCCGAGCCTAATGCAAAGTAATGTCCTGTTGTAACGATCACTATGCCGATCCCAGTGGCCGTGCGGTCTAAGGCGTGGGCCGCTCGATTGTTGGGATTGCGGGTTCGAATCCCGCCGAGGACATGGATGTCTGTCTCTTGTGAGTGTTGTGTGTTGTCAGGTAGAGGTCTCTGCGACGGGCTGATCACTTGTACAGAGGAGTCCTACCGAGTGTGGTGTGTCTAAAAAGTGTGATCGTGAAGCGTCGATAATGAGGCGGCCGTAGCCTACTAGGGGCTGTCGAGCCATGAAAATAACCAATCACTATAAACCTTTGTGCAGCCGGTCTTCACTGCAGCATCCTCCACAAAAAGGAAGCAGGAATGCTGGCCCACTGGACCGGGACCACGGATCATAAATGACATCTCGAGTAAATGTGTCGCCTTCTGTTGACAAGGCGGAGACTTACACAACAGTGCATCACATGTGGTGGCCAGACTGATTCATAGCAACAAGGCGGAGACTTACACAACAGTGCATCACATGTGGTGGCCAGACTGGTTCATAGCAACAAGGCGGAGACTTACACAACAGTGCATCACATGTGGTGGCCAGACTGGTTCATAGCAACAAGGCGGAGACTTACACAACAGTGCATCACATGTGGTGGCCAGACTGATTCATAGCAACAAGGCGGAGACTTACACAACAGTGCATCACATGTGGTGGCCAGACTGGTTCATAGCAACAAGGCGGAGACTTACACAACAGTGCATCACATGTGGTGGCCAGACTGGTTCATAGCAACAAGGCGGAGACTTACACAACAGTGCATCACATGTGGTGGCCAGACTGGTTCATAGCAACAAGGCGGAGACTTACACAACAGTGCATCACATGTGGTGGCCAGACTGATTCATAGCAACAAGGCGGAGACTTACACAACAGTGCATCACATGTGGTGGCCAGACTGATTCATAGCAACAAGGCGGAGACTTACACAACAGTGCATCACATGTGGTGGCCAGACTGATTCATAGCAACAAGGCGGAGACTTACACAACAGTGCATCACATGTGGTGGCCAGACTGATTCATAGCAACAAGGCGGAGACTTACACAACAGTGCATCACATGTGGTGGCCAGACTGGTTCATAGCAACAAGGCGGAGACTTACACAACAGTGCATCACATGTGGTGGCCAGACTGATTCATAGCAACAAGGCGGAGACTTACACAACAGTGCATCACATGTGGTGGCCAGACTGATTCATAGCAACAAGGCGGAGACTTACACAACAGTGCATCACATGTGGTGGCCAGACTGATTCATAGCAACAAGGCGGAGACTTACACAACAGTGCATCACATGTGGTGGCCAGACTGATTCATAGCAACAAGGCGGAGACTTACACAACAGTGCATCACATGTGGTGGCCAGACTGGTTCATAGCAACAAGGCGGAGACTTACACAACAGTGCATCACATGTGGTGGCCAGACTGATTCATAGCAACAAGGCGGAGACTTACACAACAGTGCATCACATGTGGTGGCCAGACTGGTTCATAGCAACAAGGCGGAGACTTACACAACAGTGCATCACATGTGGTGGCCAGACTGGTTCATAGCAACAAGGCGGAGACTTACACAACAGTGCATCACATGTGGTGGCCAGACTGGTTCATAGCAACAAGGCGGAGACTTACACAACAGTGCATCACATGTGGTGGCCAGACTGGTTCATAGCAACAAGACGGAGACTTACACAACAGTGCATCACATGTGGTGGCCAGACTGGTTCATAGCAACAAGGCGGAGACTTACACAACAGTGCATCACATGTGGTGGCCAGACTGGTTCATAGCAACAAGGCGGAGACTTACACAACAGTGCATCACATGTGGTGGCCAGACTGGTTCATAGCAACAACTTGCACTGGAATTAATTTCTAACCAACATTTATAATACATTTTCTTGCTTTTTCTTGATTAGATAAAATCGTGATCCTACAAATGTACACCATTTATTATCTGTTATTTAATACAGTTTATATTAAAAATAGTCCAACATGTTTCGAACTATGTTAGTTCATCTTCAGGGACTCAACTGTTTATTACACCAGCTATCTATGTACGGTACTCATTAACATATATAAGTTAGGTAGATCAAATTTGGTTAACTGTGTTGAGTTTTTGGACACTGAAAACAATATTAAAACATTCTTAAGCTAAGATATTTAAGATTCAAATCAAAATTATAATTATGTTTGGTAGAACGGTTGTTGAAGTGTTATCATTGTACATACCTGTATCAGCTACTTCATGCTCGCCATTTGTTTGCTAGTGGTATACTAACTGTACGGTGTCCGAACAGGAGTATATATAGGTCGAAGTCACGCAGTAATGTGACTACTCTGTAGGTTGTAAACAAACCGGAAACAATGATAAAACTTCAACAACCGTTCTACCAAACATAATTATAATTTTGATTTGAATCTTAAATATCTTAGCTTTAAAATGTTTTAATATTGTTTTCAGTGTCCACAAACTCAACACAGTGACATTTTATCTACCTAACTTATATATTTCAATGAGTACCGTACGTGTATAGTTGGTGTAATAAACAACTGAGTCCCTGAAGACGAACTGTAACATAGTTCGAAACATGTTGGACTATTTTTAACATAAACTGTATTAAATAACAGATAATAAAGAGTGTACATTTGTCGGATCACGATTTCATATATTTTCGTGCATTTGCAATGGAGCAGGAGCTAGTTGGAAGGTGGTTCGTCGGTTTCCTTGGATTTAATTAAATGAAGCACTCCCCTCATGGTTTGTGTTCGAACAGAATTTATATTAACTAGATCCTGATGTGACAGAGCTTATCAACATGCTAGCCCTTGGGCTGTGTTACCGTCAGTCGCCAATGGATGCCCCGTGCCGGTCGATAACACGCGCTACTCGGCTGCGTTGTGGGTCAGTGCCATCTGTGGCTCTCTTCGGGGGGTGTACGGTACATACAACACACCAGCTGATGGGCGAAACGATGTGCAAACACAGCTGCTATTGGTCCTACACATGAAAGCGTTGGTTGGTTTGTTTCAAGGGCCTTGAGCTGTTGAGACGATATGTCGGAAGCATTTAAAAACGTCAGTTGTTGAGATAAGTCGAAAGCATTTCAAATATCATGTCAATTGTTGAGATACTAAGCTGGAAGTGCTTAAAAGTGGTGCCAATTGTTGATATAATACACTGAAAGAAAAAATTATGTCAATTATTGAGATACTAAGCTGTAAGTGCTTAGAAGTGATGCCAATTGTTGAGATAATACACTAGAAGAAACAATTCTGTCAATTATTGAGATACTAAGCTGGAAGTGCTTAGAACTGATGCCAATTGTTCAGATAATACACTGGAAGAAAAAATTCTGTCAATTATTGAGATACTAAGCTGGAAGTGCTTAGAAGTGATGCCAATTGTTGAGATAATACACTAGAAGAAAACATTTTGTCAATTATTGAGATACTAAGCTGGAAGTGCTTAGAAGTGATGCCAATTGTTGAGATAATACACTAGAAGAAACAATTCTGTCAATTATTGAGATACTAAGCTGGAAGTGCTTAGAACTGATGCCAATTGTTGAGATAATACACTGGAAGAAAAAATTCTGTCAATTATTGAGATACTAAGCTGGAAGTGCTTAGAAGTGATGCCAATTGTTGAGATAATACACTGGAAGAAAAAATTCTGTCAATTATTGAGATACTAAGCTGGAAGTGCTTAGACGTGATGCCAATTGTTGAGATAATACACTGGAAGAAAAAATTCTGTCAATTATTGAGATACTAAGCTGGAAGTGCTTAGACGTGATGCCAATTGTTGAGATAATACACTGGAAGAAAAAATTCTGTCAATTATTGAGATACTAAGCTGGAAGTGCTTAGAAGTGATGCCAATTGTTGAGATAATACACTAGAAGAAACAATTCTGTCAATTATTGAGATACTAAGCTGGAAGTGCTTAAGAAGTGATGCCAATTGTTGAGATAATACACTAGAAGAAACAATTCTGTCAATTATTGAGATACTAAGCTGGAAGTGCTTAGAAGTGATGCCAATTGTTGAGATAATACACTAGAAGAAACAATTCTGTCAATTATTGAGATACTAAGCTGGAAGTGCTTAGAAGTGATGCCAATTGTTGAGATAATACACTGGAAGAAAAAATTATGTCAATTATTTAGACAGTGTTGGTCTACTGATCCGTAAATGTATTAAAATTGCTGTATCATAAAGATAAAGTTCACCCTAGAACAGGCCATGAAGGCCCAGAGGGGGAGTAGAGGTGTAGTTCTACACTTTCTTTAACCTCGGCGCTAGATGGGGGTGGGTGGTCAACGCCACGCCCCGGCCGCTTTACCCCCGGGAATGGCCCGGTACCCATTGTGCAGGAGGCTGGGTGGGCTCCAGGGTCGGTCTGCACGAGTGCAGCAAATCTCGCCACCACCGGGATTCGATCTCCGGAACGTCCAGCCCGTAGCTAGTCGCTATACCGACTGAGCTATCGCGGTCCCAAATAGATTGACCAGAACTGTCTACGGAGACACCAGGGAAAAGAAATCTACACCTTGGGTGCAATGAAATGGGACGTTCCACACACATTTCCTGGGCACCTTCTTGTACAAAACTTGGGATCAATTGTCAAAGAGAAAGTATGTTGGATTATAACGCACACGAATTTGACAGGACAGGCAGTGTACGTATGACGTAACATTGAGGCTCGTTCGCGTAACCATTGTTGCAGTGGAAAAGCAATAAGTATTACATATTGTGAGTGTGTGTCTGTAGCCTTAGTCATCGAGCATGCATTGCGCATGCGCCGTGTTATATTGTCATCTGTGACTTGTCTGGCTGTACCATATTTTTCCACATTATGTATTACACCTCGGCGGAATCCTGAAATCAACTTAATCTTTCAGCTGAAAATGGGAACAGCTTTTCAGCTCGTACCGCGCAGTAAACACACTCCGTTTCAGTTATACAAACCAGTCAGTTAATGCTGTACAGTGAAATAATCGCTGTTTGTTCTGAGATCCACACAAAACACATAAATACAGTCCGTACCGCGCAGTAAACACACTCCGTCTCAGTTATACAAACCAGTCAGTTAATGTTGTACAGTGAAATAATGGCTGTTTGTTCTGAGATCCACACAAAACGCATAAATACAGTCCGTACCGCGCAGTAAACACACTCCGTCTCAGTTATACAAACCAGTCAGTTAATGCTGTACAGTGAAATAATCGCTGTTTGTTCTGAGATCCACACAAAACACATAAATACAGTCCGTACCGCGCAGTAAACACACTCCGTCTCAGTTATACAAACCAGCCAGTTAATGCTGTACAGTGAAATAATCGCTGTTTGTTCTGAGATCCACACAAAACACATAAATACAGTCCGTACCGCGCAGTAAACACACTCCGTCTCAGTTGTACAAACCAGTCAGTTAATGCTGTACAGTGAAATAATCGCTGTTTGTTCTGAGATCCACACAAAACACATAAATACAGTCCGTACCGCGCAGTAAACACACTCCGTCTCAGTTATACAAACCAGTCAGTTAATGGTGTACAGTGAAATAATCGCTGTTTGTTCTGAGATCCACACAAAACACATAAATACAGTCCGTACCGCGCTGTAAACACACTCCGTCTCAGTTATACCAACCAGTCGGTTAATGCTGTACAGTGAAATAATCGCTGTTTGTTCTGAGATCCACACAAAACACATAAATATACTGTGTGGGCAGAACGTAGAATTGTTGAATGTTAAACTGGTGGTACATATAGTAACCACTGGGCTTTAAAGTGTTAATATACATTATATATAAAGATCCAGTCCGTACCGCGCAGTAAACACGCCGTCTCAGTTATACAAATCAGTCAGTTAATGCTGTACAGTGAAATAATCGCTGTTTGTTCTGAAATCCACACAAAACACATAAATACAGTCCGTACCGCGCAGTAAACACTCTCCGTCTCAGTTATACAAACCAGTTAGTTAATGCTGTACAGTGAAATAATCGCTGTTTGTTCTGAGATCCACACAAAACACATAAATACAATCCGTACCGCGCAGTAAACACTCTCCGTCTCAGTTATACAAACCAGTCAGTTAATGCTGTACAGTGAAATAATCGCTGTTTGTTCTGAGATCCACACAAAACACATAAATACAATCCGTACCGCGCAGTAAACACTCTCCGTCTCAGTTATACAAACCAGTCAGTTAATGCTGTACAGTGAAATAATCGCTGTTTGTTCTGAGATCCACACAAAAACACATAAATACAGTCCGTACCGCGCAGTAAACACACTCCGTCTCAGTTATACAAACCAGTCAGTTAATGTTGTACAGTGAAATAATCGCTGTTTGTTCTGAGATCCACACAAAACACATAAATACAGTCCGTACCGCGCAGTAAACACACTCCGTCTCAGTTGTACAAACCAGTCAGTTAATGCTGTACAGTGAAATAATCGCTGTTTGTTCTGAGATCCACACAAAACACATAAATACAGTCCGTACCGCGCAGTAAACACACTCCGTCTCAGTTATACAAACCAGTCAGTTAATGGTGTACAGTGAAATAATCGCTGTTTGTTCTGAGATCCACACAAAACACATAAATACAGTCCGTACCGCGCTGTAAACACACTCCGTCTCAGTTATACCAACCAGTCGGTTAATGCTGTACAGTGAAATAATCGCTGTTTGTTCTGAGATCCACACAAAACACATAAATATACTGTGTGGGCAGAACGTAGAATTGTTGAATGTTAAACTGGTGGTACATATAGTAACCACTGGGCTTTAAAGTGTTAATATACATTATATATAAAGATCCAGTCCGTACCGCGCAGTAAACACACGCCGTCTCAGTTATACAAATCAGTCAGTTAATGCTGTACAGTGAAATAATCGCTGTTTGTTCTGAAATCCACACAAAACACATAAATACAGTCCGTACCGCGCAGTAAACACTCTCCGTCTCAGTTATACAAACCAGTTAGTTAATGCTGTACAGTGAAATAATCGCTGTTTGTTCTGAGATCCACACAAAACACATAAATACAATCCGTACCGCGCAGTAAACACTCTCCGTCTCAGTTATACAAACCAGTCAGTTAATGCTGTACAGTGAAATAATCGCTGTTTGTTCTGAGATCCACACAAAACACATAAATACAATCCGTACCGCGCAGTAAACACTCTCCGTCTCAGTTATACAAACCAGTCAGTTAATGCTGTACAGTGAAATAATCACTCTTTGTTCCGATAATCAAACAAAACACATAAATACAAGAACCGGGATGGCTCAGTCGGTATAATGAATACAATGTGGACTTGACAGTCCGTAGTTCGAATACCAGCAAAGACAAAATACTTTTATCATTCTCCAACCGGCTAGACCAGCTCTGAGATCACCGAACCTCCTACTTAATGGGTACCAGGGGCTCTTACGTCCGGAGGTAAAGCCGCCGGGGCGTGAAACTGACCACTCACCTCCATATAGTACCGAGGTTAGGAATGAGTGGAGTTATACCTTTACTCCTTCGTACACACCTTCTTGGCGCGTGAAAGGACAGCTTGAATATTACCTTTTACACATAAATACAATCTCTGTTCAAAATAAATTTTTAGCATTAAAAGGGTTGGTATCGTGCATATAGCTCACCACTCTTCTTCACAGTGGTCACAGAAAAGCTTGTTTGAAAATCAGCCTTCATCAAGTACGCTAATGGGAGCATGACCGAGTGAGGAGGCATCCAATTACATTATTTCAAGGACACGCTGTGGTTGTAACTCACAATTCAGTCATGATTTATTGCATTCTTATATAGTAAAACACTGAGGCAATGGTTAATTCATTAAACATGTACTGATAGGTGGCTCGCCTTGGAGGGAGAAGCCAAAGCTATGGATCTGACGTACAATCCGACCTCTTAGTAGTCTGGCGTCACGCTGCACCGCCATCTTGAAGTAACAGAATGACGTAACCATTCGTTTCAGGACCAGATGTTGCGCTATCATGATAGCCCTGTTTGGTATTTGGGAGATGCAGAGTTCATAGAAAGGCCTGGAGATCAGTTACCATGAGATTTTCCGTTGTTTTTGGGCAGTATCCTACAGAGAAATGCGGCGGCGGGGGGCAGGACCTCAAATTAGGCAAGGACCGTTTCCATCTATATCCTTTCAAATTTACAAATTATCCTACAATTCGACGTTAATTTAGTCCCAGTCACCGACAGCTTGGTTAATAAATCGTACATAAACAGATAAACACCGGTAAATAAAACACGAGGATGGCAAGCCCTAATATAAACTTCTGGTGTGGGCTGTTGAATTATTACCAAACTCCGTCTGACTACCAAGTTTAACCTTCTAAGGCCCAGTGGTTACTTTATGTACCACCAGGTTTAACATTCAACAATTCTACGTTCTGCCCACACAGTGTATTTATGTGTTTTGTGTGGATCTCAGAACAAACAGCGATTATTTCACTGTACAGCATTAACTGACTGGTTTGTATAACTGAGACGGAGTGTGTTTACTGCGCGGTACGGACTGTATTTATGTGTTTTGTGTGGATCTCAGAACAAACAGCGATTATTTCACTGTACAGCATTAACTGACTGGTTTGTATAACTGAGACGGAGTGTGTTTACTGCGCGGTACGGACTGTATTTATGTGTTTTGTGTGGATCTCAGAACAAACAGCGATTATTTCACTGTACAACATTAACTGACTGGTTTGTATAACTGAGACGGAGTGTGTTTACTGCGCGGTACGGACTGTATTTATGTGTTTTGTGTGGATCTCAGAACAAACAGCGATTATTTCACTGTACAACATTAACTGACTGGTTTGTATAACTGAGACGGAGTGTGTTTACTGCGCGGTACGGACTGTGTTCTTATATAAAACAGACACGTTTCTTCTTTAAAGGGTTACGCCTATTCTGTGGTGGGGTCAAACTGCGTCTCTCTGGCACTGTGGTCCGCAGTGTCCATTGCTCCTCGCCGGCTGAGTGGCCAAATGAAAGTAGTTGCCGACTAACCTGCCTCAATACCACTTCGTCGCCCATAAATAACACGCGGACGGCGCTATGATCGAACTGCTTGCATTTTAAGTGACATTATGGGTTCATTGTCACCCTCAAAGTATATGACGTATAATAGTAAATCAATTTACGGTTTATCCGTCATCATTGTTATGAGAACTGTCAAAATTTCCCGTTGAAATGTCAGCGGGTTTTGTAATACATTCATGATTTGTCTAGTTATACGACGAGGTGGCAGATGGGATAGATCAGTCATTTTAGTGATTAGGGTAGTGGCTTGACGACCGAGGAGTTGGGGGTTCTTCGTAGCGTCCAGACCAGTTGGCGCCATCAAATGGTTAACGTGAGCTAAAGAGGACGGGTTTCACTTTGACTCCATCTAGTGCGTGGGTTTGGAATTCACGGAGATATATCTCTGCCCCTTCGTAGTCTCTAACCCAGTGGTATTCAACCTTTTTTGTTCGCGTACCCCCAAATATAATTTCTCTTCAACTTTGTACCCCCAAAGTTGTTGGTGCATAATTCGAGTTATACATAGTCTATAATCCACATCTAAAATAAATTAAATAAACAGTATTAGGGAAAACGTTAATCCTGCCCAATAGTGTTCAGTGACGTTCAAATGCACTGTGTGGAATAAAATGAAACTAGCCGCCGAGATAAGAATCGCATAAAGGAGAGAGAGAGAAATGGCGCTCCCAAATCGCATGTCCTTACGTCCGGTCTGTTGTGGCTAACCCTAAATCTGACCCTGATTATTCAGTGTTTGTCATGAAATAATATATTTATTTTTTTAATTTTACGTACCCCTAAAATGTCTTCGCGTACCCCCGGGGTACACGTACCCTCGGGGGTACACGTACCCCAGGTTGAATACCACTGCTCTATGGCATGGCGCGCAATCAGAAATTGCAAATATTTTTTACCCAATACGATGAAGTTCTGCTTTCTGTTTATGGCGTGTAGCTATTTCTACTGCAGCTACGTTTTTATTTATATTAAATGCGTGTCATTTCTTTCTAATCACCGTATTCCAGCCTTGACATTTGAATGTACAGGGTGATTACAAAGTGAATACATTATATCAGGTGGCTGTACCTCCTAAACGGAATGTTCTATTGCAGGGGTGGCCAAACTTGCTTAACGTAAGAGCCACATACGATAAACTTCAGATGTTTTGAGAGCCGCAAGGCATGAACAGATATTACACACACGTTTTTATTGTTACACGCACATTTTGTTACAAAAATTCTTAAATATATTTACTCACCATGAACATTAAACTTACGTTTTAATCCAGTGGACTCTCATAATTATAAATCTTCAAAATTTTTTATTTACCTTTTATATGAATTGTAATGCAAAAAGGAGCTCAGCCAACATATTTCCGCGAGCCGCACATTATATGTCAAAGTGTCGCATGTGGCTCGCGAGCCGCTTTTTGGCCACCCCTGTTCTATTGCTACAGATCTTGCAACATTTTAAAGCCCATGCACTACCACGTAGTATCAGATTTAACATTGTACATTTACTTTCGAGTCGCCCTGTATACATAGTCACATTTCTCAGAAGCCTAATTTTCGCGATTTTCGTCTGATTGCCGCTGTGCTGTGACGGGATTGCCTTGCGTCTGCAAAATGTTATCTGTGGATTTTTTCTTGTGTTTTTGTTCCTCTCGTTTATGCGACAGTAAATAACCGTTGTAGTTGATAAAGAATCATTAAATAACTTAACGTTTATCTTTCTTCATTAGTCCCATTTGACTGGTAACCGACTTGCTCTTTCCTAAGACTGGAGCGTATATGTTAAGAATATGTGCATTGTCACCTCCACGCCTCCATAGTGGTTAAACCATTAAGGCATGTTTACCGCATGTACCACCTGCTCGGTAATTACCAAGCTCAGTAGTTTGCCCATAAGACTGTATTTCTGTTTTTCGAATGATTTTAACAATAAACAGCATTAACTGGTTGGTCTTTTGCAGTGGAGGCGGCAGACACGGCGTTGTAAATGTCGCATTACATTTACGTGAATTTCAGCGATTAAATCGAAGTGTGCTGTCCTTGTGTGAAGCCACTATTTCTATTCTCTAATCATAGTTCAAACAAGACTTACGACACATTGTGAATCATTATTATTAATTTTTGTGAACACCCAGCCTAGTGAGCATTGCTCAGGCCATGCACAAAACTGAAATACACAATCTTTGGTCCGTCATGAATTTCCCGCTTTTCTTTCTTTAGCCATCACAGGATAAGCCTTACCAGCATCTTACTAGTAACAGTTGTAACTCCTGCTTGTTCAGTGTCACTGATAAACGCTGGCTGGGTAGCGCTGCAGGATGGTGCAAAGCTATGACAATCAGGAGCTGACCCGTGACACTGCACGTCATCGAATACGATGTGACCGCTATGGGCTCCTTGCCTAACCTGCACACTCTGTCGGCCGCTGATCGTCCCCCCATCTCGCGGCTGTTTGAAGCACCACGACCCGTGATCAGGCATCACCTGGTGAGAGCAATTTGAACCGTGATTAACCAGCTACAGGGAATATCCACGTTATTAGAATCTGCGCTCTTCTGGGATATTACGTAGCGTTGAGTGGTAATCTTTTACCGACGTTTCGGATTGTCCAGAAACGTCTGTAAAGGATTACCACTCGACGCTGTGTAATGTCCCAGAATAGCGCACGTCCCTTCAACATTGCGGCGGAAGCCCGAAATCAGGGATACCCACAGTACTGTTTAGCCCATTATATACACTGTCATAAATGTGACTTTATGGTTGCTATATTTCACAAATATCTCGTGATGTTCCATTCTGTTCTCATTCGTATGATATAGACAGAACCCTAATTGGCAAGGCAGACTTCACAGCAAAATGATAGGTATGTTAAAAATGTATACTGTATATCATTTTAGTGAAAATTACGTTTAGAATTTATGTCTGTTATTTGACCAGGATGTGACCGCTCTCCTTGTGCGTGCCACAATATATAGAAGCTAAAACTTTAAAAAAAAAGGGGGAAACGCTAAAAATATGAAACTAAAATTTGTTTCTGTACTTAAACATTAGCATTGTGAATGAGGTTTCAAATCACATCCAAGTATTCTACTGCAATACTTGCACATTATTTTCACAGCTGTGGATACTGTACATACTGGCACAAGTACAAAGTAAATATCATAATGTATTATGGGTATTCTCTGGTTGGCAGTTTCAAAGATGAAACATGTGGATGGATGGTACAGATGGCCTTCCCACTGCATAATTTGTATTGTATACTGAACAGATGATAGATAATTTACTTGGATGCCACAGGCAAAATAGCATACAATTTGCATTGTGTACTCAAACCCATGTATTTATACACTCCTAAGAGAGAGAAAGAGCTATGTATGGCATATTTAAGTACTAACAAATTTTAAGAAACAGATATAAAACATGGTAATTTTAATGGGAGAAATAATGGAATTTTTTAATAATTCATATAGGGAAACAGTATGTGAAGGTCACTACGCAGCGTAATACAAGAATAACATACCGTGGACTATTAACGTTCAGTTTTAGCACAAAACAAAAAATATACAAACAAAATCTCTCAATAACATAAGTGCCTCCAGACATTTAATTTCCATTGATGGTTTAATGTGTGTTGTTCAGGCAGTGTACATAAGAAAGCATCTGCTAGACACTACTGGTGCCCCTAGTATGCACATACAGTCATTTGTAACGCATCTAACGATAGCCTGCGTCCATTATACACCACTACATGATTCTTCCATTTACTTCAATGAATGAACTGAGTCTGTGTCACAGGGTGGACAGCGGGGAAGCCTTCACCACCATGTGCACCATCAGCACCGAGTGGTGCACCAAACACGAAGTGGTGGGGCATATTGGGATGACTTCATGCTGGAGGTAAGGCTCACTGCAGCACAGTGACAGAAGTGGGTCCAGCATGCAACCTATGTTACATCTACTGCTTGCATTTCCAGCAGATGGCAGCATACTCACCCGTCTCAACCCGCTCCACAGCACGGCGCCGTGACTCACTGTCCAGCTCAGGGGGTGCCTCGTCTGTGCGGCGTCTGATTGCAGTGGTACGCTCTACGCCGTCCCGCCTGGGACCCGTCTACTCACGCCGTGTCCTGTTGCGGAACTTTGCAGCATTGTGCCTTGGCCATGCGACAGTCACAGCTGCCCTCTTGCCACTGCTCGCTCTGCAGGCTGCAGTATCTGCCAACATGGGGTCTCTCCTGTTGGCAGCCCTGCATGCACTGGCCTCTGTGTCCTCCCTTCTGGCTCCCACACTAGTCCAGCGCGTTGGCTGCAACTGGACACTCATCTTGGGCTACGCACATGCTTGTGTGTTCTTTGGGCTGCATCTGTACCCCACCCTACACACTTGTGCCTGCATACCTGACTTTGGGGGTATGGATGGGCCCGATTGTCAGTGCACGTGTCACCTTCCTCATGACACTTGCCTCCAAGCTATCATATGTTGTGACAGACGAGGAAGAAGTGGAGGACATGGATGAGACATCAAGCCGTAAAGAGACCACTGTGCGCAGGCTTGCACGAGGCCTGCAGACTGCACAGGATTTCGGTCTGGTGCTTGGCAATGGCGTCACCGCCTTCCTGCTCTGGTACACACAACAAGGTGGGTGCTTCACAGCTGTGACGCACAGGCAGGTAACTCACTGACATGGTATATGTGATAACATGGTTTGTCCTGATTGTCCCAGATGATGCAGAGCTTCCACAACACGATCTCAATGCCCTGTTCCTGATGGACGACAGTCAGGAACGTGTGTGTGGCAGTGAGGCATGCCCAGTCACCAATGTGATCCCAGAATCCCCTGAGGGGATTAACTCAACAACAGGCGATACTCAGCTTGTGTTCATGCTGCCATGCAAAACATCTGCAATGTTAGCCAGTGTGTTTCTGGGCTGCTCTGTGATGGGTGTGGCACTGACAGCGGCATTCTTGGACCGGATCCGTATGTTTGTGTACCAGGACCCACTGGAGAGACCGACTGGGATGGCAGCACTGCGGGCTGTGCGCAATGCATTCAGGGACCCACGGCTCCAGTTGGCAGCTCCCCTGGCAGTATTCATAGGGTTGGAGCAGGGCTTCATGCTGGCTGACTTCAGCAAGGTGAGCGCTGTGCAAAGCAGAGCTGCTTCTGTTGTGGGCCATCACTGCCACCAGTAACTTGTTAATCTGTGGTTCTCCTGTTGCAGTCCTATGTGGTGTGCGCACTGGGATTGCCCAATGTCAGCCTTGTGTTCCTGAGCCTAGGAGCCTTGCAGTCCCTGGCTGCCTTCACCCTCAGCATGATGCTGCGTCATGTCCAGCGCTATGTCGTCATTGGTAAGCTCCATGATTGACCTGTCTCTACTCCTGTTATATTGTGGCAGGAAACTGGGTGGGTTCCACATGTGTTTTGGATATGATTAATTACAAAGCTGCTACCAGGTAACACTAATCTTCATGCTATCAAATATTACAATGATGCTATATCAACTACTAATGGTATGTAATGCCAGATAAAGAATGGTGACTGTGAATGATGAACAGACACAGAGAGCACAGATAGCAACAGCGACTTATTTTAAGGAGTAGGAATCACAGGTCTGGGGGACTGATGGACACCACTAAATGCTTGCTGTCCTCCTGTCCCTGTTGCAGCTGTTGGTTTCGCATTCCACACCTGCCTCTTGCTTGTTCTCTTACTCTGGAAGCCATCTGGTGATGATCCTGCCCTCTTTTATGTCATCTCAGCAGCATGGGGTGTCTGCAACGCCATCTGGGAGACACTCAACTTCAGTGAGTTTTAATGTCATGCTCTGTGCTTAGAACCATCCTCATGTTAAAGATTACCATGTAGTTTTGGCAGACAGTCTGTCTGAAATGTGGCCTTTACAGAGTGCCACCTTTGTATGACCTCATGTCTCACGACCCTGTACTGCTGTTGCAGCTCTGCTGGTGACGGTATATCCTGACTCCTGGCAAGCTCCCCTGGCACACTGCTACTTCTTCCGCTTTCTTGGCCTCTCACTGGCATTTGGGCTACATGGAGGCGTCTGCAACTGGCTCAAATTATACGCTCTGGCAGCAACCCTCGTCTTGGCTGTGGCACCCTACACATGGCTCGAAATAAAACTCGAGTCCCACCGCAGGCTCAAGACACGCCTTACCACCTTGTGACCCAAGATGTGGCATGCTCAAACCAACCCCACATGACGGCACAAGTAGGCATACTATGTACCAAAACAAGACTGCACACATGCAAAGCTACTGTTTACAAATGGCACTCAGGTGCTGAAATGTTCAAGATATGTGAAAAGTGGATGCAAGCAAACTGTTGGCAGGCCTGCCTTCTGTTCTGTGGAACGTGCCCTTGCTACTGACTATGTTTGCAATGACTTGTGGTTGGTAGGTACCAAGCCAGTCTCAGCAGGGACACCAGCTGTCACACTTAATTGTGATTCCTCTTAGTCCTTCCTCTCAAATAAATGCTACACTGTCATCTTGAAAGTGGCCACGGACACTTGGCGCATACATAATCATCTGCTCACACAGCCAATACTACGTAAATTCTGCCTCTCTGGCTCGTGGTACTCAAAAACATCAAACTGCCACAAAATCGCCCAGTTCAGGCCTCTCTTTCTTCCACTATTGTTTTGTTATCACGACTTGTAAAGGTAAAGCTGTCCCTGTAGCTCTACACAGTCTTAATCTTGGCACTATATTTAGGTTAGTACCAGTGTCATGCCCTGCTACCTCACACTCAAGGCAATAAGCCACCCTCATACCCATTAGACAGCAGGCAATTTGCACCCTAGGGTCAGTCTGGACACAGTGGCAAACACAATGTTGCTGCCCCTGTCAGGAATAGAAGCACGATTTCCCAACTGTCCAGACAGAGGCACAGTCATTATACTGAGTGAGCTATTTAGGTTTCTTTACATAATTGCAGAGACCTTGCTCTAACATTCCATGTAGACTTCAGCCTTTTGTTTCTCCATATTCAACTCAAGTTCTCACGACTTTTGTAAAGACAGCGATCATTGTGCTTCATATCAAAAACTACAAAATCATTCATATATGTTAAAAGTTCTCTGGTTTTTTTCTATACCTTAGGATGCACATGGTGACGCAGTTGGTTGAGGCACTGCACTACAAGCCGGAAGGTTGCGGGTTCGATTCCCATTGGTGTCATTGGAATTTTTCGATATAATCCTTTCGGCCACACTATGGCCCTGAGGTCGACTCAGCCTCTAAAAGAAACGAGTACCAAGAATATTTTCTGGGGGGTAAAGGCGGCCGGTGCGTAGGGCTGACAACTTTACCACCTTCATGAGCCAATTGTCTAGAAATCTGGGAGCCTCAACCTCCTGGAAACCTAAGGGCCTGTCAAGGCCTGTAATGGGATTGCTTTTTACCTTTTAGTCTAATTTGAACTATGTCTGTTTATATGAAGTGCACATAGTATGCTATGCATTCCTGTAGTTTAAATCCCCTCCACCTGACATCATTTATAGACTTGTGTCCATTGTCATAATGAATTTCACTTTGGACCCCGAGGCATCGGCTGGAGGGAGATGACACAAATATCACAAGTTGTCTGAACCATAGGGTGCAGTATGTACCATACTCATAATGTGGTTTGTGGTGTCAGTCAAACAAGAAACCAGATTATATTATCTGTCAAACAACTACAGGGGACTCTCAATATATTATCATGGTTCTGTACCAGAAAAGCACAAATTACAATCAAATAACATATATAGAGACGTTTTCAATACAAGAATTTTACACAAGGTATTTTATGATGCTGCTCATATCGAGCACTAACTGCGCACCACATGACATACAACAGCATGGAACATAAGAATGAGGTGGGATGGGACGCCAACATGTAGCAAGAACAAAACACGCTTTCGTAGTTTTCTAAACTTAACTGAATGATGTCAAGTGCGTGGAATTTTTAGCTTTGATTGCTGACTGGGGACCTCCAGAAGAAATAAAGTGGTTACATTCAGCGGGACAAAACTTTGTTGGTTTAATGAAAATGTTCAAACGGGACGTCCAAGGACGACCCATATTATGGAGTGCTCAGAATCCTGTGGACAGATTTTTAGATGACGCTTTGCACACATTTGTAACATTGTCTTGTTATTCTGATCCCCGCCCAGGACACTGGGTGACGTACCCTGTTGTCTGATGGACAGAGGGATACTGAGACAGCATTCCTACCAGGTATGAGAGTGAATACAGTGGGCTCCACGACCTCTGAACCCTTAGTGTGAACTAGTGTCTTCATGAGGCAAGCATTGTGATGCAAAATGAAGACACAAGACATCTGATAACAAAGAACGACAGTCTGAAGGCATAAGGAATGTGATCCACAGGTGTGGTGCCTCGGGTTTCAGGACAATTCAACAGACATGTGGCAATCTGTTGAATGATGCTTTATTCATATCAGCTGACAGACACAAAATTCTGCGTGACAAGGAAGTCAGCCGTGAATCCACCATATCACTGTAATGTTTATATCATTACACATTTACAACAGTGACATTGTATTTTTACATTCACATGTAGCAGTGGTACAAGTTTTACAACACATGCCATACTGAGAAATGCTACAATTATCTCTCATTTCTGGTCACAATCATGAACGTGTACTGTACGCTTCAGTACTCAGTGTGAAATAAATTGTGAATATGCCTGTTTTTGGCACTCACAACATAACAAAACTGTATTCCAGTACCAGGATGGTGCCCATATCAACTGCCAATGGCATTACAGGATTCTGTCCAGTCACCCTTATACAATTCCAAGACATCCCAATAGCAATCCTTACACAGAGATATAAACTGAGCAATCTGCACTAAGAGATTCTGATCCTAACAAGCATCTCCTCCCAGCTGCAGAAATAGGGTTTCTACATCCTGCATCATAGAATAGTACTTTCTTCAGCCTATACATACCCCCACATTTGTATTTCTTAAATATCTACTCATAAACACTAGTCTTCTGAGGTATGATCCCATTTAGTCTGATAGTAATGTTCCTCTGAAATGTTGGTAGCCATGTACATGACTACATGGTGTCACACTGCAGAAGACTAAGATTGTGATACATCTTACCATGAGAAACTCAATCACACAGTTCATTCATAGTTCTCCATTAAATAAAAAAAATTGTTCATTGGAAGAGTGACCATGCTGCCAATACAATAACATGCAGTTTCTTTTGGCAAAATGGATTGTAGTTTAACAATTCAATATTCGATCAATACAGAACTTTCTGACATCAAACTACACTGTAGAACTGTCATCTCAAGTGGAATGTGAAACTTGTGCAGAATCTTTTAAGATACCAAGTATTCAGCCACTCAGTAGGCACCACATCACTGCAATAAGAAACTTTTGGTGTGTTCAAGAAACATGTGAATATAGATGAGAGAATGGTGACCATCAACAGCCCACACAACTGGCAGCAACATAGCTTCATTATCTGCTGTAAGGCACATTTTCGCAACAAACTATTCAGTGGCAAAGAAAAGATACTGGGTTGAAGGGCAGTAATGTGCTAACCTTTCAGGAAAGAGGCCTCTTGTACTTGCTCAATTGTAATTCTGATGTGTTGCCTTAAAAATGTCCAGTCACAAATTACACTATCCCTCAAATTACTCGTATGTCCTAAATTGACATCGGTGTATTGTCATAACATAAGGCACAACGATGATTTCCCCCCAGCTTGATTCTGCCCTACATATTCACTAACATTTTACAACCCATAATGAACAGCAGCATATGTCACTGCTAAAACTGAAATCTCATGCCTGGATTATCCCAAAAAGTCTTTTGTCACACAAGTTGCTTAACAGTGTTCTACAGCTATGTCCTATGGACAGACAAAGGCATACTTCATAGGCAGAGTCAAATGCATTAACAGCTGTTGTACATCCCTGTCTTCAGCTACAGGGTGCTCAAGTAAATGTGCCTTTTGTTAGAGGTGAAGGATATCATCAGTTATAACATGTATATAAGTTCTGAGTGTTTTGTCATGGTGACTGGTCTTCTGGGTTGTGACACTGTGTTAACTGTAAGTGAATATGAATATTCTGGAGGAAAATGCTGCTTGTGTGATTAGGGTGAGGAAACGGCCGGGATATATAGCAAGGGTGACAAGTGGGGGAGGGGGAGGAGCCCTGTCTGGGCCAGTCGCCCAGTTGTCACCCAGCTTAGGTAATGTGGCCACCACATCCACACCCCAGTCACATCAACCCTGAAGGAGGAAGCAGTATGTTCTTCCAGGACATTTGTATCCACCTACCAGACTACATAGCATCACAGTCCACAAAATCACATCTGTACAATATGCTGAAACATTTATTCTGAACTATTTTGAGATTTTGAAGTTACATAAGGTGTACTGCTCCCTGGAACCTCTGGACTCCTTGCAAAGACACTTCCAACAAGGGGTGACAAACGCAATGAAATATTAGGAAGCAGCAGAAACTTGTCACCTAATCATATGTTCATTTAAGGCAATAAGCAGGTGATACACACAGTACAGCCACACAAAACACTGTAGCACTGCTAGGTACCACTACAGCCACACAGAACACCTCAGCATTGCTATGTGCTCCAACTGACCTAGTCTTTTCTCACATGTGTACCCGTTTTACTACAATTGAGTAAATACATGTTGAGGGCAATATATAATCACACTTTTCATCTCATAGCCACTCGGAAAAACCTACTTAAAAATTTAAGGTTTGCGAAAACATGCCTTCTTTTATTTTGCACTTCATAATAAATACACTAACAGCACAGTATGCAATAAATACAGTAACACTGCTCCAATACAAAACCAGAGAAGTAAATGTCCATTCAGTCTTATTCTTCCAAGACAATATCATAAATAATACTTTAATGTGAGGCTTTGTTAAATTAAACACTTTCTGAACTGAATATATATATATATATATATATATATATACGAAATTTTCCACTGTCTGATTTTGATTCAAGGAACACAGTTTTAAAGAAACAGAAGCTGAAGGTTCATGTCTTCTGGGATGTGACGCCATATCAATGGGCAAGTAATTTCCAGTGTCTCTATGGCATACAGTGCCTTCATCTTTGGGCTCAAACAGTCCAAGAAGAATGGCTGATAGACCCTGAACAAGAAGGCACTATGATCCTTTAAAACATCAGGAACTACTTGCCTAGCGACACAGTGTGACATCCCACAAGACTCGCATCTTCAGCAGCACTGCAATCAGAACACCAAAGTTCACTGCATCTTCTTCCATTATCTGGGTAAAGTGTAATAACTACTCTGTTCAACCCACTGCCTCAGACACCGAGGATATAATGGACCAAAAAAGAGCAGGTTTCATACTACCTGACAATGGAAGCAGAGCCAGTTTTCAAAACATTGCATTTCTTTACCAAAATGAGACGATGGAAAATGTTCAATACACGTGCCAGTTTAATAACACACCATCACTTCTATTTAAAACTAAACTATTTTTAAGTAAAACATTCAAAACTCTGATGGACAGCCATAATTCAAAATAAAATTAAATAAGATGATCTTATTGAGATCCTAAAAGCAAAATCCAAGGAACTGGTATTCGGAGGGAATCGATGGAATGGAAGAAACAATTGCCTGGCACAGTGAACCTGTCCATTGCTTTCTGTCCAGGCAGCACTGGTATCCCATTCGGAGCAATCCCACTCCAGCGGTCCCATTTCAATACTGACTCAACAGGACTGTAATACTATTTAGTTCATACGGTTCATTTTGAAACTACACAGACGGTATACACAAGTCTCCGCTTGCTACAACATATATCCACAGCCACTCCATTGCAACATTCACACCATATTTATAATATTTATAAAGATGATAGAAAATGGCATTCAATGCCAAAGTTAGGTTTCAATTAAGTACAATTACTGACTGGAATGGCAGCTTATTACCAGCCACCCACCTGCAATATGCAAGTCATCACAGTGTGAGGAATATCCTAATGGCTTGGCATTGGGTACCATTTTCTAGCGATGAGACCACTAACACTTCCACCGTGTCCCATACTCACACTGGGACATAATTGCCTTTGGGCTGGTAAAAGATCTGGCCGGAACTTATCCTGCGGCGCAGTTCTTGCAGAAGCAACTTTTTCTCCTTCTTGATCTTCTTCAGAATGCCTTTGTTCTCGTGAGCACGCCGGGAAAGATATGGGAGTACTTCATTGATAGGCCCATATGGGATGTACTTGTAGGCAGAGTAGCCCGACTGGCCTGCAAAACAGAAGGGAGAGTTAACAATCAATATAGCTGGCAATCAAAAAAATTTATTAACTACGTTGCAAGCAAACAAACTTACCACCCAACTCCCTTGTACAAACTATCAAGATATCTGCTTGTGTTATAAAATCAAATGAAATCACCATCACCATGAGCATCAGAACCTATCCTGAGCCAGTTCTACCTAATCTGGAAGTCTCTGTGATGTGTATCAAACTCCACTTTACAGAAAGCGTTGGCACCATGAAATTAGTAGATGGATTTGAGCCATTTAAAACATGAAATCTGCATTAAATCTGCAAATGATGAAACAACCAACAAAAAGCATACACTGTTGAATCCTTCGAGCTGTATTGAGATCAATGCATCATTATCAAGCTGCATACAGAAATGTTGCTACTTATGGAAACTACAGCAAGATTTGAACTTGGGGGAAGGTGGGAATGACATTAGCACTTGACCATTTCACCATGCACGTCTTTAGCACAACAAAAACACAACTATTAGGGGTTAATACTGGCTTCTGCTGGAACAGAATGAAAAAAAAAACACAATTCTTGGACTCTTAAAGTATTTTTAAAAAAATCTACCGGAATCGTTTAATGCTCTAGCAGTAGACCCTGAACGTTCAAACCTGCTAATACTGAAGTTCACCACTGGAGCCCAAGATCCTAAACCAGCTCCATCTACATTATGCCCTCATAATCCATCTCCTTATAAGAAGTAATTTCCTCTCTATCATTCATCTGGCAAGCATCCACTTCTTAACCCCTTTCTCCACCAGAATTCTGTAAGCATGTTTGTCTTCACCATTCCAGCTACATCTGCTGTCCATCATATCACTGTTCTACCAATACTAGGTGTCTGGTATAGATCATGACACTCTTCATATATACATTCTGAAAACTGCTTTCATCTTTCTTAACCACAAATTTTCCTCAGTAAGTGACAACAAAACGTGATACATGCATTGTGCCCTCACAGTAACCAACCGCGTTTCACACCCGTACAAAACAGGTACTAATATGAGAGGGTGATAAGTGTGTCTCAGAAGGCAGACAGAACGAAAATAGTTTCTGAACCAAGTAATGAGCACGTGATGAATGAGAACTCAATAAATTGCTATCGATCAATTTGACATTATCCATCCTGCTGTGTGTATAGACTTAAATAAACAACACCACGTGGTCCGTCCGACACAACCTGTATTTAAAAATTATCTATACACTACATGTTTTAATCAACCAATCAACCTGATGATGATCAAATGACTGAAACATGTAGTGTATAAATAATTATTAAATACAGGTTGTGCTGGACAAAACGTGCAGTGTTGTTTGTTTAAGTCGATAAATTCCATCATGAACTTAACTACTTTTCTTTTTTCCCAGATACTTACTTTTCCTAAATATGTTCAAAAATATATCTGTTACAGGTTCAAGTTATGTGACATACTCATATGTTTGGCTTCAGTTCAGCAAGCTGTGGGCTACAACCAACATTAATTATCCTTGCTTTAAGTTTCTAAGGCGTATATCTAAAACGCAACTTCAGCTTTCAAGGTTTAGCTCTCGCATGATAAAACTGTACTGACACTCTGAGACACAAGACACATGTTGTGCTATGGCTCCTTCCCAGTGGACAGCACTCCATCATTACTCAAACTGTGTGACCTACATATCAGGCTATATTCTCCTTATGCCTCATTCGACCTGAAGACCGACACTGCAACATACAACGTATCAAAGACAGCTACAGTAAAATGTTCATTCAACTCCTACTCCTTTATCCCAGTCTGATCTAATTTACACCTTAAACATTGTACCGGGAGTTTTTCTCCCAGTACCCCTGACGGTCATCGACCTATGGACCTTCGCCGCGCGCATCGTTCCTCCCACTTTCCCCTCTCCTATTCCCCCTCCTGCCCTGAGCTTTCCTTGTATGTATGAGTCGTTCGTAACTTCACTCTGATCCTAGCCAGCCTGGAGTCAACTTCAAAATTCAGTTTCGGCCATGGGGGCTAAATTCTGTTCAGCAAGACCAGCGGTGGGGTTGGAGTCCCTTGGCTGATGTCGTGGTCCCGAGGCGTCTCTCTTTTGTTGGGTTTAGTCCCACGACACCAGCAAGGTAACCTTATTTTGGTATGTGTGAGGGCAAGTATTGCTGGCCAGTCTTGTGTGGCGTCTAATGTATATTATTGTATATTATTGTATGAATTTTCCTTATCAAGTTTTGTTATGTTACAATATATTTTCATTTATTCTATTCTATCTTTGTTGTGTGCCTACCCTTCCCGATCTATGGGTTCAGTACGCTTGCTTAAATAAAAGGGGAGTGTGGCGCAACATTAAACAGTCTTCTATCAGCCAAAACCTACTAAACATGCAGGGACCTCATAATTCAAAACGGTTTACTAAAACTGAGTGTCGCTGCCCTTGCTCCATTCCAGTAAGACAGTAAATATACCCACCAAGGGGAAATGTGATGTAATCACACATCCCAAGCAGCTGTCCAAAACAGATAACTTTGTCTTCCGGTGAGATTCCGATCTCCTTCATCCTGCAACACAAAGTTACATTCACAGACAATACCATAAATGTGTGAAAGGGTTCAGATTTCACTGTACTGACACACTAAACGCGTACTTCTCAATGGCAAATCGGACAGTGTTTTCATTGTGACTGGCCACCATGATAGCAATTCTCCTTGCATCCTCATTGCGGTCTTTCAGATCTTTGATGCGACGCAGACATTCAGTCAGGGTGCGGTGATACATCTCGGTGGTGCCCTCAAAACTGGGGTTGGTGGGATCAGAGTAGCCCAGTGCTGCTGCTCGAGCCCGCTCCTGCAGACAACATCGAACAGTGTTACCAGCATTACAATACAAATACAGGCAACCCCAACTTACACAGATCACTTGCTAATGTGTTTTCATGTGTTTTTTTTAATGTAAAGAGTGAAGACCACAAGTAATGAAATTATTTATTTAAGCCAAAAATGTAGGATTAATAAATCGCTAAAATGGATGGTATTAAAGTCGAATGAATTAGGCATGTTTAAATGAAAGGCACTGAAATCAAATGAGAGAGAGAGAGAAAGGAATATAAGTACTGTGTATGCTGTCAGATTTATGTATAAGGCAAAGTTCTTTTTCTACTTGCACAGAGGCCTGCACATATGGTCGTAGGTGAGTGGGATCTACAAAGCACACAGTTCTCATTACACGAAGATAATCAAAATAAATGAGAAATTTCTGTATTACCACACTCATGTTTTAATGATTAGTTAGGCATTTTGTTTCTATGAACAGAATTTCATGAAAAAAAAAACTCTGCTCATGATCTGTTAAAAAAGCAATGAGCGTGTGGGAGACACATCCATGCACAGTGAATTTTCTAGACAGTTCAGCCACGAAGTAAATTTATGCATTACAGGTCGTCCCCACTGTAGGAGGGGCACAGATTCATGCACCTAAGTGGTTTTTCACATTTACTTATGGCTTGCATTGGCCGGCTAAAATCACCCATACTTTATGTTACAAGATATTCTAACCAAATGTTCTCAATGTTCTAAAAAAAAATGGCTTTTCAAACACAAGAACTGGTACATTACACAACAATTAATTTTGTCTTTATATTTTAAGGTTCAATTTAAAATCTAAACATAACATAAACATATCTTCAAAGTACACATGGGAATGGTAACCAAACTGCCCAACAAATGTTAATGTGATGTACAGGCACTACACCATAAAAACAGGTAGAGGATGTCCACATAAAGTGCTCAGAATAAAGAGCTATCCTCCTAAATGCCCCAGAAAAAAGCCCCTGTCAAGTTTGGTAAAATGGTGGGTAGACTCCAAGACACATTAGAAACCTTTAGATAAAATTTTCATATAAAGTCCAACGGGACTGCTGTCATCTGAGAATATTTAATTACTTTCATTCACTGTAATAACTTCAATTCATCACACACCCCACTCCATCATCTTATAAGCACAAACACAATGTAACTGCTGACCTGTTCCAGGTATGCACCTCGCACAAGCTTCGCCCCGAAGTAAAAGTTTTGTCGCTTGGCTTGCTCCAAGTCATATGTAGTTTCTTCGTATGTGTTCTTCAGGTAACACTGGTAAGTATTGAATACCACAGCCTGCACACACATGGTAACACTATTTATAAGGAATTTACTTCATGGCAATACCACCATCACTGGGAGTAGCACCACATGGGCACTCTCATTTCCTTCCCCTTTCATGATGAGGAAGGTGGAGTTTACCATAATTGGCAGCATTCACAACAAACTTTACTATTTAGTGGAAACACCACTGTATTGTTAAGCATACATAAATGCAATAAAACCAGTGAAATAAGATGTAATATGAATATCCAACATAATGAAAATTCATAATTCCCATGTCACAAAAAACCATCAAAATTCTTCAGTACTTATCACATTTTTCAGCCACAATTTAATTCTTTTTGTATCTACATACATACATACACATATACATTCACCAATCCAACATCCACGTAAGTGGGATTGGATATGGAATTCGTCAATAAATAAATAAACTGAACGTTTTCATTACAGTACGTAATGAGAAGAAAAGTCGCTAGTGTACCTCGTTATGTCGTAAAATATCTAGTTACTGGATGAAGTAACTACTTTAAGCCAGCTGAAGTGAAAAATATATTACTTTGCATGAAAGGCAGTAGACACTTAAAAAAAAAGATAAAAATACATAAAAGTGATAAACAATAATAATAATAATAATAATAATAATAATAATAATAATAGTAACAACAACAATAATGGTCACAGCAATAATAAATGAAGAAGAAAGCAATGAATTATGTAATAAATTGTCATTCATTTAAATCAAGTGAATATTAAATGATTTCTTAAATGAAGTTTACATAAATCACTTTAGGAAAGTAATGAACACTGGATGATCTCAATTACTTATTCTATAAACTAAAGTCTACACAGATCTTTGAATAAACACACCTGTAATTATAATTTTCAACAAATGTACGGAATATCTGCAAAACACTTCAACGCTAACAAACACACATACATACAGCTACTCTCTGAGCATGGTGTCCCTATCAGTGAATGGCTCAAGAAGGGATACAAAGAAAAGAAGAGAAAAGCACGTAACAAGTCCATTTGCAAGGCGGAGACCAGTGAAACAGATTGCTGTGGAAACGAAAGAGAGCAGGAAGGAATAAAGCTATGAAGACGTGGCTGCCATGAACTGCGCACCTTTTCTTTGTTGTACTTGCGCATCATCTCGAGGGTAATCCTACAGATGGCTGGCTGAAAGTACGTCTGCTCTGCGTCCACCATAATGCGTACGTCCAAATCTGCTGCCATCTGGCGATGAAAGACACATAAAGTTACAGTTGAAACCTTGAACTATAGCATGCTAAAGCCACCAGCAAGATGCCTGGTGGAAACTGTGACGTAGGTGCCACACTTCGACTCCAAACCATCAATAAATATTCTGTGAGATTTGAGGTTCTTACTGTGGTGTGGTGAGTGTCCTCAAGACTACATAAGAGCTTTTGGATGGTACTTAACTTGGTATCCAGCTAATGAACTGCACAGTATCACATCCCACAAGACAGTAATCACGGATGTGTGAATGACTTACTTTCTAGGGGACACTAAAATTGATTCATAACCCACACTTAATTGCTGCAAGGGTGGTCATTATTGAGAGTCAATTTATATGGCATTTAACATAGGCACAGGGCACTTTTGTGGTCACAAAATGACAAATGAAATGAAATGATAAAAATGAGACACATGAAGGTTCTACATATAGTGTATTTGTGGTAAATTTTACGTGGGATCTTTCAAAACCTGTAAATGGAGATTTGGCAATATGGTTCATATTCAGATGCTTTACAGTATTAAAAACCTAACCTAATAAAAGCTACAAATTTTCAAAACTAAATATAGCAGTGCAAGACCATTCATTGAATGCTGAATGTGTTCTTCCCACCTCACAAATTTACACACATGAAATTCTGCTGTCGTTAATGACAGAATTATAAAGAATGAAGCTAGAGCTCACTCCAACAGCATAGTGTTCACACGTTATTAAGAAAATAGATCATTCAGTCCAAAGGTTTGTGATAATTGTGTCTGACTGAGCTGACACATGTATTCCACACTTCTTCCATCATTGTATTTTTGTTAAAAGCAGACATTTCAGAAGCTGAGAAGCTGGCTTGTAATGTGAGCACAGCCAACTTCTGAAACGTTCTGTTCTTAACACAAATGAGACAATGTAAAAAGTGAAAAAATAGGTTCATTAGAGTCTGTAACAGCACCTTCCATAA
This sequence comes from Reticulitermes speratus, assembly GCA_021186555.1. Lineage (NCBI taxonomy): Eukaryota > Metazoa > Arthropoda > Insecta > Blattodea > Rhinotermitidae > Reticulitermes > Reticulitermes speratus. Next base: position 39,320,716 of record JAJKFL010000039.1, on the reverse strand, counting down.
TTACATCTGGAAAAAACCAGACGGATGCAGCAGCAATACTCCTGACTCACCCTGCACAGGTTGTTCATACGCCGGATCATATTGCGAAACATCTCCTCCTCTTTGGGCGTAAGCTGCGTAATTAGGCGTACCATGCGACCCGTTTTGAGGTCTGGCACACGGAATGTGTCACTCAGCTGATGGTTCTCATCCACAATTCCACTCCAAGGAAACAAGTGAATAACTCTGTGCACACAAGTAACATTAAATCACAACAGGGCTCAACCTTACATTCCAGACAGACAATAACTGCAGCTTCACTCACCCTTCTTTGTCGTACGTCAGCTGCTTAAGGAACTTCTTCACCGTCTCCTCCTCGAGACCGGCTTGTAAGAACTTTTTTTCTAATTCTTCCACATGCACATGATGCATCAGAACATTGCCCTCCCCTCCCAGCACTTCTGTCATGTACTTTCTGGTGCGCATTATCACCTCAGACAGTTGCAACTGCAACACGGTCAGCACAAATGTACTTTCACAGACATAAGGGCAGCACACGCAGTGCTGAGACTTCTGAGACTCTCACAGAGGTAAATATCAAGATTATGGCTCCCAGGGATGTAATGATGTGTAATCTAGTCCAGTGGTATTCAACCTGGGGTACGCAAAGACATCTTAGGGGGTACATAATATTAAAAAAAAATCTATTATTTCATGATAAACACTGAATAATCAGGGCCATATTTAGGGTTAGCCACAAGAGACCCAGATGTAAGGACACGCGATTTGGGAGCACCATTTTTTTTTTCTCTCTCTCTCCTTTATGCAATTCTTATCTGGGTGGCTAGTTTCATTTTATCCCACACAGTGCGTTGGAACATGACTGAACACTATTGGATGGGATTAACGTTTTCCTTAATACTGTTTTACACTGCTTTTAACCATGCAATGAACCTACTTAAAAATATTGTTGGGGCAATAAACAAACAGATGCACTCCTTCATATTACCTTGTTCTTTGACAATTGCCGCTGCCGTCATTTAATAGCTTGATTCTTCTTTTTCTCATTTAAAACTTATTATTTAATACATTATTTTGCATGTAATTTATTTAATTTATTTTATATGTAGATTATAGACTATGTATAACTTGAATTATGCACCAACAACTTTGGGGGTACAAAGTTGAAGAGAAATTATATCTGGGGGTACGCGAACAAAAAAGGTTGAATACCACTGGTCTAGTCGACACGTACCATTCTTTTACCATGAAGATGGAGGCAGCAGGTTCCTCCAAAACATTTCCACCAGGCTACCAAAATACATGGTGTCATATTCAAAAAGACTATAATGTGGGAGTTTTACAACTGTACATGTTACGCAGCGCGCGCGCACACCCACGCATACACACACAATGTTACAATCTACCTTACATAATGCACTTGGTTTGTGTGCATGAGTGATTAGTTGATATTAGTGATGCCAGATGGCAGCTGCAATTATGATGCAGTAAAGGGCATCTGTGTGGTCACGGCATATCTATGCCTTGGTTCGCATGCCAGCATTGGTGATTTCATATTATCTCTCTATGGCTATAATATATAAAAACACCAACCCAAGGCTTACTTGTGGAAATCACAGCTAGAGACATTGTGGATTTGCACATAAATATTATGTCACATGATGGGGCCACTTCCAGCAGTCCATAATGTAATATCATAACTTCTATATACAACTAACCTAAGCAGTTTGTTTGTTTGTGATTATGTTACAGATCTGCTAATAGTTATGAATAGGACCAGCAAGTGACAGCAATAATCAGTAGTGAAATGTATGTATACTTCAGTCAGTAATGAAGTCCTATTTCTAGACACAGAGCAGCAATTCATATCATGTGCGGAAGAGAAATAAGAAAGTGCTTTGTGTAATAACTGGAGGTGGCATTGCTGCTAACGAACTGTAAAGCAGGACTTCACAAAAGACAGCCCACAGATATTATTGAAATTATGGTTCACACACTAAATACATCACAATAAACTTCACTTGAAACCAAAATATTCAGTTCATTTAGGCTATTCTCACATGTTTCATTAGACTTTCAATGGATCTTGGATTAACATAAACGTGTTTGATCACTTTTTTATGTTATACATTAAATTTTACTGGTCTGTGGATCTATCAAGATACTTCAAAACCAAAAAGGGCTCTGAGAAATAAAAAAATTTGGGAAACACTGTCACAGACAATTATCTGAAAGTGACAGAACAAGTATACAGAGGAACCAGCATGGCAGCACAACTTACCAGCAACTGTGGACGTCCAAGTGCTGTCAACTTGACGGCACATATTCCTGTTCCAAAAGTGGCACCTGCAATATGAAACCCCTTGTTTAAATGGCTGTTCTGTTTATGCTGCAATAGATTACTTATGCAAAGTCAAATGAGACCTAACACTGCATCGGTTATGGTACGTGGGTCAACTTCACATTCAATACTTTACAGAATACAAGTGGGGATGGACAGTTGATTGACTCCTTGTAGTGGCTGCAATGTGACATCAGGAACTAACACAGTGGTTGTGATAAGGCTGTCAGCTGATCAACATTCTGAATCAGATAACCAGTCTCTATTAATCAGTTCTTTAATTGGTTAGTGTAAACAGCATGTGTTGTATGTAAAGGCCAAGGAGTTAAAATTCTGTCATTCTTCTGTTCCCTGTTTAACAAGTCATGTTTATGGTAACAGAATGTACACCGAGTGGCAGTGGCTGTCAAAAACAAACTCTCATTCTGAATAAATGTTCATATGTTTAGTATTGACATAGTTTATCTGTTTCATCAGGTTAGGTATCCTTTACAAGTATAGTTTTACAGGCAACGAATGTTACAAAGACAGAAATTGGTTTCCCAGTAGACTTTATGCTCAACAAACTCCCACTGAAATTTCAATGGCCTTTAATACAGCAAATCTATAGCCACTTGAAATAACATTTCATGCGTAGGTTAAGGTTATGCATCTCAAGTGACTGATCAAGACAAATAATAGGCAATTAAAGACTTAATTAATCAGAATGACTGACCATGACAGCCCTACTTCACCTTAATTAATGGGACTCGTTGACTGAGGCAGCCCTACTTCACCTTAATTCTAAATTTTGCTCTTTTGTGCTGCATCTCTTGTATGAAATCAATCTGTTAAAGCACAGTCGTTACTATACATACGAGTTACTTTCACATTAAGAAACTGTGCACTCTGCCCACACACACTGTATTTATGCACTTTGCACAATTCTGGGAATAAACAAGAATTATGTCTCTGAACAGCAGTGATCAGTTATTCTTTGTAACAGAAATGGGAAGTGTTTACATTGAGGAAGGGACCTAATTTTTGAATATAATTTAGAAAAAATTCCAGGCATCAAAAGATCTCAGAGAAAGACTCTTGCAGTGAATGAAACTGCTATGTGGAGTGTTCTGTGGCAACAGTATCCTTCAGCATAATTTATATGAAGTACACTAAGCTATATATATAGAGCACTACAGGCAAATGCATTAAAAATTCTCAAAAAACATTAAGCTGTCACAACAAGAAAAGTGTGGGTTTTGATTCAGAGTCCTCAATTCGACATACAAACTTTTTGTATACTGAATAGCAGTATGCACAGAACACATTGCTCTTCTCTGATATGAACACTGGAAGAAAATTCATCATATCTGAAGTAACTTGCGTGGAAAGGGTAAAACGGGGCAATAATCCCTAATTACCATTCATGGCCACAGATTTAAGTGTCATGTGGGGCAGACAGGATACAAACATGCATAAGATCTCCCACAGGACAAGATGAAACACTTTAACAACCTGTCCCCATCTCCTCACCACAGCACTCAAATGTCTGCCCAAGTGAACGGTCTACACAGTGCAAGTTACACAAATTGTCCTGCTGCTACACTTAACACCACTGTCCTGACAGTCTCTGTGTTAAATAGCTTTATGATCACTGGATACTTTCTCATTAAACTGTTCAGGACAAATGCCAGAATGCACTCAGGCATTGGCTGGCCAAGGTAAAGAAATATCAGTTTTGTGCGTAGTAATGTGTACTGAAAAAGATGGTTTGTGTTTATACTGTTTTCTAAATCATTACAGCAATTAATAAAGCAATATAAATGAAAACTATGCAAAAATATTTAATGCCATACTAGTATGGAATTACGTATCTTGAGTAAACATGTAATGATGTCCAGCTATGGCATTACATGTTCACTCAAGATATGCAACACAAGTAACGTACTGGTATGGTGCCTGGCCTGCAAGTTATAAAATCAGACTGTACTGGTACAGCTTTCATAGGTTTATATCTGGAAGAAGTAACATATATGTATGAAAATCGGTGCAGAAATATATTTAAAAGAATAAACATAAACAGTAGTTGGCAAGACTGGTTGCAACAGCAACTGTAGAAGTATGGCACCTGGCTGTGAATGGCACCTTCAATAAAACATAAATGTTTGGCAACAAATGTCCTGAAAAGGTTAAAAAGATCAAAATTTCTTCTATCCTCATTCAACAGTAACCAGTTACAGTGCTGTCCTGCTAATATGTTATTACTCCTGATCTAATGTAATGTAAAGAACATAAATGTTCCTTGCAGTATGGAAGATCCATCCTGTCAACTGTAAGGATAGAAATTTGATCCTTCAATGAGACTACTCATGTCATGCAAAACTTCTTGTTCTGTGTGATACTTAAAGTTAAAAGAGGGACACACAATTTTATGCAGCTCTACTGGTTGTTTGGGCAACATCATGATGCTACACACAGTAAAATGTCGGAAACATGTGGCAGATCTGCTCTGTTCATTGCTGCTATCTGGCCATGATGCACATGCTAGCTTCTGTTCAGCCACATGACTTACACCTAGCCCCTGGACCCACATGACATTTGGCAAAATTTTGTTCTTGTTAATTCTACCTCATTTCCCTAGCCTACAGAGCTATCTAGACCGTACAGTATGTAATATCATGCTTCGTGCATGTCAACACCAGGATGGCTAACATTTATTTGTCAAAAAGTATCGCTACTTCGAAGTTTCAATCCTTTTTGAAGGCACACACTCAAATTTTAACGTATTATTTCTGGAAGTGTGAATGGAATTTTGAATGAACATCCTAACATCCAGTAACATTTAACTATACTCTTCTATAGAGTTTATGGCCTATTCAAATTCAGAAACCATAAGTTCAGAAATTTAATCTTTTAAATATTCGGTAGAACTCCTTGGATGGCTGTTAGCTCATTGCAAGGCTCATCACCTACACAGGATAACACAAATACACATCCACACCTTGATTAAAATACAGTGGTCCCTGTGCACACAATGAAGGTATATGGGAGAGTGAAGGTACGGCTCCATACATTTTTAACCTTTGAAACTCAAGGCCCACAGTAGGATTCAAAGCCATGATCCTAGTGCATGATCAGTCACAGACAGTACATGTCAGACCACATGCCCACTGTGACTGGCAATATTAACCATATGTTTTAATTATTTTAATTTGGATACATTTCAAGAGTTTTATATGTCTCAGGTTTGTTAACTGTTGATTCCTACTATCCTGTTACAATCATGTTTCTACGAACAGCTGATGTTCTACACTCGCATATTCCCGTCCTATTAAACAGCAGCAAGACATCAGAGCAGGCCGCATTCCTTCATTATGCTGTGTGTGTGTTGCATCCACTGCAAGGCAGCCATCACCATGTGACCTCAAGTCCACCCCCACTCTTATTACACTAACTGTCAAGTGATACATAAGCAGTATGCTCCAAACAGCAAACAGAATAAATGAGTTTCTCTGAGATACATTTCACAACTTCCACCTATCTTCTCCATTTGTCAAGAAGAGTTGGTGGCAGCAGTTCAGCAGTCCAGATGATGCTCTCTCGCTCTCTCTTGAACCTCGTTGCATGAGCTTTAGCTCTCAGCTTGTCCCCATTCACTCGGAGATCCAACCAATCACACGGTTGGAGCACCTCACCATTACTCCCTCCACTAACACCCACACTTGCAAGACACATGTTATGTCCATAGCAACTGATCTACTTACCCGCGTTCACTGACCCAATCCTTGTTTACTCAAACTACTGGCTTACAACTGGATAAGGAGAGTAAAGTGTGAAGATTACAGTTACCTGGGGTATGATGCCGTTGCTGATTGGTAATCAATTACCAGCATTTTAGAGGAGTTTGCTGCCTCCATAAATTAAGAAGCAGCACAGCATTATACCCCAAAAGACTGATACCTTCATCAACAACACTCTGACACCCTCAAATCATACAACATGCAGGGGTTTCATAAAGTCATGGTGATGCTGACATATTGATACTTCTAATCACACATGCTTGAAATATGAATGAAAGAACAATGAAAGGTGAAACTGTCACAGTCTCAGAACTGTATTCAATCACAATGAGGAAGACTGCAGCACACATCTTTGACCATAAAAGAAATGAAGAAATTATAAAAGAACTATGAATTCCACAAATAATATAATTTACAGAACAGTACAGAAGAAACTGAAAAGAAAAAGTTGTCGGGATTCAAAATGGACCTTAAGATATCAACCAAATGAAAGAAGAAGTGTGGTGAGAACAATGAACTGAGGACAACGTAACTACGGTGTGATATCCGTAACACATTAGTTACGGATTCAAGTCTGTAAGTCATGACACACGCTCCAGTTTCCTTTGCGTGGGAAAGATGACTACTGACTGCTGACACAACTTCCTTCATCCAATGCAACTGTGACAGTTTCTTCTTCAACTGTTTCTTCATTCAAGTTTCTAGCATGTGTGATTACACACTAGCAACTCTTCATAACTCCACCATGACCATATGAGTCACCTGTATAAGCAACAAGTGTACTTACAAACTATGAAGAGCTCATTCATTCTTCCTTCACTGCCCTATATAATACCATGTGTTTGTAGGATCAGAAAGAACTTAAATGCATTCAACAAAGCCCAGATGTACAAGCCAGTGGATTAAAATGACTCAGACTTAAACATATCTGGCTGTCCAAGATAAGACTAAAATTTCATACAATACCACAACATGAAGCCTGCAGTAAGGTTCCATACATGAAAGTGACAGTTTCAGTGAACCTCTGTTAACTATAAGATGCGAGAGTACAATGCAGACAGGTGCAAGCAAGAATGAAAACAATTACATACCTCTAGTTAGCAGCAACAAGTGCCCTGGCACCATTTTTATATTAATTGTTAATAGATAATATATATATAATATAATATAATATATATATATAATAAAGTTGACCCATGCTCTTGTGTGTGACATTTCAACACTGTGGTTCCAACACAAAATTTTTATTTTTTTGCTTTGAAGAGTTTTTAGTTATGGTCCAATGAGAACTGCAGTAACAGGGCTTCACCCCTGTCCACGAGACTAACCACAAGACTGGCAACACAGTCACACTGACATCTGTCAACACTAATTTGAATGAGTGAGCAAATGCTGAACTGTGCTGACAGTTGGTACAACTGGCATCATTCTGGTCTGCTGGAGCCAGAGTGCACAGCAGCAGAATGTCCATGTGCACGCTGAATTTCAAACAACTGCATAAAATGTGACTTATTCTGAATACACGAAAACATTTCGGCTCAGACCACTGAGTAAACTACTGACACTAACTACTGGGCTCATGGCCAAGCACTGTGCTGCATGAATGCAGACAGTGCCAAAGATATTACGAATCTGGATTGAAAGGGGTTGTCCCATGGAGACCATTCACAAAACAGTGCACTAACATTTCTTTCATGAGGACTGTCCATCAAAAAATGAGCAACCTTCAATGTGCTACTTCACATCTAATATATGTGGAATGTTGTCTTGCACAGCAATAAAAAATTAAGTGAGCACAGTTTCCATACATATATTGAGATTGTATATCAGTATGCATAACACCTATTAAAACCAAGTTGCATTCATTCAGGACACTGCTGTAGGTATCTGCAATACCAGTTACTTGGGGATCAGCTGCTATGGACAAAACTCCCCCCTTCCCCCCCCCCCCCCCCCCCAAAAAAAAAAAACAACCATCAGCAAGTGTTGGGTGGACAGACATTTTCCTTTCTGTCAAGGCTAGCAAGTGTCACAGGCAAGGGTTAATTCTCTCTTACTTCTCCAGAATGCACTTCCACGGGAAACGCTCTCACAGTGACTGGGAGACACCTCAGCCCACACAAATGCCGTTAAGTCTCTAATCACGGCACACCAGAACCACGTGAGCACCCAGAATGTTTCCTGGGGGGGGGGGGGTGGCTGACCCTGAAGCTATATATAACTTATGTCTGATTTCAAAATTATGTTGTAAAAATCATGTTGTAAGCACAACACATCACTGTTTGCAAACTGCATTTATATACATACAAATACAACTACATGTTCCATGACTCAATCACAGTGTCCTATCTTACTGTTTTTTTTTTAATTTTATTAATTTATTTTTCAAAATTCCAATGTACTAGTCATCAGCCGATTTCAGCGGCTGATTTTGGCTGAAGGGGAAATCATGTACAACTTTTGAAATCATAATATCTACAAAATCTGTGCTTTTTAAATTTCGGTTTTCGGGGGTTGGGTGCGCCCCTGACCAGAACTAACTTATGACTAAAGGATGAAACATCATGCAGTACTGGCAACACAACTACTCAAATAATACTACTCACATCACATACATGTGTCAGTGCATATGGAAAGGTTAAGAGATTGTGCATAAATCCTATAGACCATTACAAGAATGACTTAACTTGTGACCTCAGTATTCTAAACTTTAATGAAAATGGAAACAATTAACAGACTTGAACAATTCGCAGGTCCTAATGCTGACTTTTACAGGAAAAGTTTCCTAACTCACTACTAAATGGACGGCCAAATCAAGTCACATACCTTCTCCTCCTGAGACTGAAATGTGTGTGTGTGTGTCTTGTGGTGTTTTATCAACATGTACATTGCTCATTGATGTGGCCACCCTTGTGAGGGCCTGGCAATCCCAGCTACGTGACAGCCCCGCAACCAGGAAGTACACTCTGTATCACTTTAATAAAGTTGTGCCCCAGAACCACCCCCTACTTCAGGCCACACTCAAACTTACAGTGGCAAGCCAGTAGGGTGTGGTGGGAGCCAGCTCTAAGAAATGCTGCAGTCTCTTTCACACATTGTTCCAACATACCAACATACTCTGGCAAGGTGGCAAAGCATTTGTTAAATGACCTTGCAACCAACAGAGGCTACATTCAGCTCTTTTCTATTTTTTTGTATCTATCTTTTTTCTCTTTATTTTAGCGGCAGAGTAAATGTGTCGAGTCCGAACATGACTACTCCTCTTCCTGAACTCATTCAGTTGCTTGCAGGGATCTCTTCTGGAAAAGAGTTTCTGCATCACACACAAAACAATAAAAAAACCCTCCTAGCCAAAAAAAATCAACAATCGAGACCATAAAATGGCCGGCTTGGTAAACAAAATGGCAAATCTTATCCTAAGATAACTTAGCATGAGTTGAATGTCGAATGACTGCTGGCAACACTAATTAATTTTCAAATTTAGACTGAAAATATTCAAAAAACAGACTCTTGGCTAACATTAGTGATACTTCAGCCCAAATCATGGGACTCCGTCACAAAACATATACTGGTGAATATACACATCAGCCAAATTACAAAACAAGCTCACTCAATCTAACAGATAATGTTGAAGCAGCAGATACAAATTTACAAACTGGCACAGACCAGCTGCTTCCAGCAGTCACAACTGCATATCACAAAAAAGATATCACTGGCAGCAAGCCTAGGCTGACCACAGGTTCTACCAAGCCGACATTTTCTCAAAGTCTGCACTCACATAACACTGGTTGCACTTACCAGCTGTTGTGTGAGTCAGTTCTCAGCACAAAAGCACATTCTGTGCAGGAAGAAGCGGCAAGTTAACAAAGCAGCAACTTAATCAAAACTTTCTAATTGGATGCCAGCACTTGCCTTATTTAACTTTTCTCATTTTTCTACTACCTATTAAAAACTTAACCTCAAGCGCTTTTTAATTAAAACTATTCTTTTGGAATTCTCCATCACCCTGTTGTTTAACGACCACTATAGTTTTGCAAAATAACACTATTTCTGTCACACAGTAAACATAAACCCACTCAGCTGTGTCTGTAGCTACTTCCAAAACAAGCTGTCTCAGAATCCAACAGAATACATTCAGTTCACTATGCAACAGAAATAAAACACATTTCTGAAACACAGTGGTGTTAAAAAAACTGTGTTAATGGATGCTGTTCAAGATAATAGTCTTAATCAATGTGTCACACCAGTGTCAAAATACTTTAAACTTAGTCCAATCCACTTTGTTCAACTACAGCTTTCACTGCTGGGTCCACTCTAGAGGCTGTCTGCCATGTAGAGTGGCTCTGTAAGACCAAACTTGTCAGAATACAGAGTGAACAATTTGCAACATGTTACAAATTTAAAGTGCTAATTACCGTATCTCATTAGGAAAAAAACAGCCTCCACGGCAGAGCACTGGCTTCCTCTTCACTAATCTAATGGTTACTGTCAGGCTGCCAATCGTGATTTGGCAGGGGTGCCAACACAAAGCAAGATTAATAATGCAGAAGAAAATGTTTGTCTATTTCATAATTTGGCTGTATCAACATATGCATTCTGGTATGGTGCTCGCTGATCACGCATGCAGCCACATCCTTCAGCGATCCACTACCACATATCAGACTGCTTTACGTTCTACACTTTATTTAACCGGCAGTTTTGGAGACCGATTCGCAATAAAACACTGTGGTGTCACAATTAAACTAAGCCAAACTAAATTAAACTAAACCAAACCAAATTAAATCGTTACCTAACCAATCAACCAACTAATGAACCACTTTAACCAACAAACAAACCAACTCCATACAGCACAGTCTCTCAACCAGTCACACAATTCCCCATCCTTTACAGAATCCAAGGATTCATCACTGGGCCATAAGAGCCCACCAACGATCGCTATCATGAGCCGGAAGTATTCAGTCTCTACCTTTCCAACATATTTCTTTAATATCCATTTTGATATTATCCTCCCATTTACACCCAGGTCTTCCACAATGCCTCGTCCTATTAGGTTCTCCAACCGAAACTTTGTACATGAATGCTACATGCCTCACCCATCCTCTCCTCCCTGATTTGATCAACCCACCGTTTGGTGAAAAGTACAAATTGTGACGATTCTCAGTATGTGATTTTCTCCAGTCACCTGTCATTTCCACTCTTAAATCCAAATGTCCTCCTCACACTTCTGCTTGCAAACAGACTGAATCTACACTATTCACTTACTGCGAGAGACCAACTTTCAAACCCATACTAAACTATAGGCAAAATGAACGGGTGTTTTACAATACTGCAACAAGTTGCAGCAGTGTCCTTGAAGTGACACCAATTTACTTGCTGTTTAGCATGTCTCAGAAACATGATAAGCTGCCCCGTGGAAAAACTAGAAAATAGAGGCACACGGAAACAAAGTTCTATGCGAAATAGATAAAGTGACTGGGGAATGGAGAAAAGTGCATAATGAATAACTTCAGCTTCAATACCAGCTATAATGTAAAAAGTGAAGCTGAGCTATATATGTAACAACTGATTGAAATGCAAAATATACATGACCTGTTAATACAGCCATCTCCTTAGCCCTTCTCATGTCATATACAATACATTCCATACTTGTTCTTTCTGGCATTCCAAGAGCACCTTCCTGTCTCTCATGTCATGTGTGATATGCTCCACAATCTGCCATTTTTTATACTGCTCTTACTTTAGTTCTTGTGAATAATTCTATACGGCAGGAGATAGTTTCCTTCTGTACTTTTCTGATATGGCCAAAAAAATTAACCACACCTACAAATCTCTGTACACTTTTGCAGCATGAGAAGGGTTAAGGTACATGCGAGATTGAACTGTAGATGCAATAATTTTATCGCAGTAATTGTGATACTGGCCCAGGAACAATGTACAATAAGCACTGTGTACACCCCTGCCAGCAGTCACATGACTGGATAACAAAAATGACAGGCAAGTTAACTGATATGGTTGGCAACATGACAGCATGTGACAAAAGGCACCCTAGGCCTAACATTCGCTTACCCTTTTGTCCAGAGACTCAAAACAAAACATCTACCGCTCTGGTCCACACACTCTTGCAAATGCTTGCATTTCTAAAATGAAAGGCAATATGACCAGATACATTATGTGAGGCTGTGGGTAGACCAGAGCATTGGATGCTGACACAATCACTCTGTAAATTCATAAAGGCATGGTGTGCCTTGCTCTTACCTGACACTGCTTCCAGACACTCATGGAAGATCTCCAGGTTGCGTTCACACTGTGCCTCACTCAAGTAGAAGTAAGTACGTGCACTCTGAACTTTGTACCGCCGATCTGCAAACTGCTTGTCCATGTGATACTGCGGAATAGTGCCTGAAGGTAAAAGAAAGTGGAATAATGCTAACACTGCGAAACGTTACGTCCATGTCACACTTCAAAATTTGGCCTGAAGGGAAAATAAAGTGGAATTACACTGCCAGTGTGAAATGGCATGTGTGCATGTGACACTGTGGAATTATGTCTGAAGGGAAAATAAAGTGCAACAATGCCACCAATGTGAAACAACATTCATCCTGCAAGAAAATAAATTTCCCTGATGCCTGAAATGATCGTACTCTTTTGGGTTTCTGCACTGTATAGTTGTTAAATGTTCCAATGTTGCCCCAAAATGTCAGAACATTTAACAACTACACAGTGCAGACACCCAAACGAAGACCTTTAAGACCACCGTCTGACAACCAAAACCGTTTACTCAGTATGTCACAAAATAAGTTACCGGTACATTTCTCTCTAGTCTTGCCACACCCATCCAAGCATGATAATGAGTTAATGCACAAAACCTTTTGGCTACAATGAGCCCATCTGCAACAACATATGCCTACAATCTCAAAATTCTAAATCAAATTCACACCTCTCTGGGCAATCACTCCAGCATACTTCACAATGAAAATTAAATACCATATCATGGTACTACAGTCAGTATAAATCATGATAAAGTATATACTCTTTCACTTAGGCACATGGAGACATGCCTCCTAGAACATCTCATTACTCTTTTCATCATCCGGCAGCAAAAATGGATGTTCTGGCTGTATCTGTTGAGTGTCCAAAATGCCTTACCTGAGTGGCTTCCTTCCCATTTGCAAACAGATAAAACAACTGACCACCATCACATTATGACAACAAACATACTCACATGTCACAGAAGATCCTCGAATGCTATTATACATTTCCAAAAACTTATTATTGGGTGACTGCAGGGTCGATGAGACAGAGCCCCCGGGCCAAAAGCCCATTAGTGATGTCACCCGTGGGACATTTGTTGCACTCGCCTGTTCATGACGGCCTATACCACTGCCAGGGAAGACACATAACAATATATAAATACAATACAGAGAGAAGAGTTGCTCACCTTGAGACTTCTCATCTCCTGCCTCTGATACACTTCCCCTGTAATCACAAGAGAACAGTGTGAGCAAACTGACTGCCTGCCTGTTGTGGCAACCCTTGCTTAACCTCATGACCTAATGCTGAGCTAAATTCTTTGTCACAGCAACAAAAAATGGCTCTGACTTGTCTTGTTTCAAGTGGTTATTTAACTCTTTCCATGCTGTGGATGTACACACATGTTACTGGACATTTCCCAATAGATTTATGAATGCACACGTCCCACGGCATTTCTTTGTTGTGCATTTGGAAAATATCTCAGTACTCAGAGGGTTAAATATGATCGCCATGCCAGGCAGCAAGAACACTCATCTGAAATTGGTGATTCACTTTAAAACTCAGTGAGGTTCCTAATAATGGTCAAAGGCATCACATCAGACGTTTTTGGAACATTCAACTAGACATCCTGTACAATGTTTGGGAGCCTTGCAATAGACCACAGCTGTCATGAGCAAGTGCCGTTAATTCCCTTTTCTGTCACTCTGTGCATCAGGTCAAGGTGTTAAGTAAACCAATTACACATAATTGGATGTGCCTGCTTTAAACACATGACTGTTATTTAGAGCAATACAAATTAGATAAGCAGAAAAAGTACACTATGAGAATTGACCTTCTAACTGTAAAAAAAAAATATGTACATGACGATTAAATAATTGTTTTCACCATACAGAAATCAAGTTAATCAATGATGTTCCATCTAACTTAAACTTTTTAACTCTTTCTACTCTGTAGAAGAATTTAATTTAGCTGAAAATTCAAAAAGCACTGCAAATATTTGCAATGAAAATATTTCTCAAGCACAATTATTTCATTCTGTGCAATATCTGTAAACAGGTGTAACAACTCATACCGGCATTAATTACTGCCTTTATATTGTAGCTGTTCCTTGTCCCAATTCTATAAGTGATCTACTACAGGAATACATATCAATTCTAATTATTGTATCTGTATTGTAGCCATGCCTTGTCCCAGTCCTGAAAGTGATCTACTAAAGGAATAAGCATCAATCCTAGTTACTGTATTTGTATTGTAGCAGTGCCTTGTCTCAGTCCTATAAGTGATCTGATACAGCAATATACATAAATCCAAATTCTGATTTAATTCTAATGCTAAAAATGTCTCAAAGTTGTTTGTAAAATTATATTAGTTGATATGTAAATTATTTAATAATGTTTTGTCAGCTTCACTGGTTACTTAGTGCTGCATGACATATGCTGGAAACCTGCAAATTTGGCTGTGGTTTATATTTACACCTTTGCACATGTGATATACAGATATATGTTCAAAGCACAACTGACAACCACATTTCATTTCAAATTACTGCTCTCTCTCTCTCTCTCTCTCTCTCTCTCTCTCTCTCTCTCTCTCTCTCTCTCTCTCTCTCTCTCTCTCTCTCTCTTTTTTTTTTTTTTTTTTTAAATCTGTACTAGATCGTCACTAACACATGGTCTACTTCCTACAGTACCTTTCACCTGCGGCAGATTGCAAACTTATTGCAAATTTAAGAGATAATAACCTTGGACTTAAAATAACATTCCGTTCAGAAAGAGTTAAAATATTAACACTTTCGCTGCCGGGTATTTAAATCCCCGTGGGTGTTAAATTGCCAGGGATTTATTGAATGTTAAACAACTAGTGCGTCGTCTTATAAATGATAAAATATAATTATATATAAAATTATATATTATAATATTATAATTATATATTGGGGATTAATAAAGATGTAAAATATGTTTCCTGAAAGAACTTGTGTGCATGGCCCATTTAAGGCACAATAGCAGAGTAAATTTTAGATCGACTAAAGTCAATGCTGGCAAGTTAAAACGTAAATACTTAAATCGACCATGGTCGATTTTGGCAGTGAAAGTGTTAACTGATTGTCTTTCTTCAGTCAGTGAGGAGGGCACAAATAACTGCTGGCCCACTCAGCTACATAAATCCTGCATCAGCTGCATTACTGCTCAGAACCACCCAGCAAAATGATGACATACCAAGTGCCTCTTTTAAGTTGCTGTCAAGTGAGATGCCAACTCACAAGTTGTGTGTAGACCACATTCAACATTATAATGAATACAGCCAAGCCAGCAGAGTGTATTTCAGACAAAAGGCATCAAATGCGTCTTTGTACCTGAATGCTGACTTTCCCTCCCTGGCCTTTCATTAAAAAGAACACAGGTAGAAAGCAGGGCTACTCAACTGTCTAACCAGCAGACACTACACTATCAGGAATGGTTCCCAGCTGTCTAGCTATTTGCTTGTGTAATAACAGCAAGAAAACTGTGCTCGAACTGGAAGACCTGTGTCCTCTGTACACTACATTTGTTACTTGCAGATATTGCAGCAGTTCCCACTGAATTGCTGCTCTAAATTAAGGATCCATAAACACTTTTGTTAAACTTAATCCTTTCCACCCCTACGGACAATACGTCAGTACATCCCGTAATGACGTTCTGGCTCCTGATGCTGACATAGCCATTCAGTGTTATTTTTTCTACCATCTACTGCTCAAAATTCAACTCCACGCTCATGGCTGCTCACCAGCATCTTCCATTTACATACACTGGCAAGTACCTCCTTTCATATATTTATAGACTGACAAATGTACACCTTATTCACTGTAATTGTGCAACACAGCTGTGTTACACAATTACAGTGAATAAGGTGTACATTTGTCAGTCTATATATAAAGAAAAGTAAATGTACGGAATGAATAATATTAAGTTTATAAATGCCAGACAGGCAAAAGAAATCTATCAATATGGGCTGTGTTACACAATTACATTGAATAAGGTGTACATTTGTCAGTCTATAAATACAGAAAAGTAAATGTACGGAATGAATAATACTAAGTTTACCTCCTTTCAGTTCACATTTCTGCACAGATTAAATGTTTTCTTGCACTGGAGGATAAAATAACAATTTTGATTAAGAAACTGATGTGGGGTATAGGTAAAGGTAAAGGTAAAGGTAAAGGTAAAAAAAAAAGAAGACTTGGAGTACTCATGGTAAAGAATACAAAAAAACATGGTAATCATAGCCCAGCATTGAGAACTATCCACTTTGCAAGGTTTGGCAATTGATAATGAACGCCTGCTTCAGGCATCACTGCAACAGTAATGGTTACCACTTCATATTTGATACTGGAGTTGCTACGCACATGCCATGACACAAAATAGACTTCAACCTTGCAATGACAATGGGGTCTAATCTACAACTACTGCCCTACACTACATTTATAGTGCCCTTAAATGAATCACAACCGTACAGTGAACGCAGCGTAAGTTTGCCACATGTCAGTGCCAATAACAAACACATTACAAAACACGATACGTACTGAACTTCACGGCGCTCGGCCTCCTCTTGTGAGATGTCCTCTTCCACCGAGTAGTCGAGAATCGGTTTCACCCCAAACGAACGTAGCCGCTCCAGTGTTGGCCTGATCTTGAACTGATCCTCCCCTGCCACGAAGTGACCATAAAATGTCGACTTCATCATCAACTTGAAGAGTCGGTCACCAAGCAACTTCTTGGAAATCTTCATCAGCTGAAAGCATTAAACAACAAATTACCGTTAGGCACAACTTGGAGTAAATCAGCAGGTAAGAATAAACTGATGCCACAGACCAATGGTTGTAAATTGGGGGGCGCAAATATGCCAACGGTGCATAAAGCCTCTCATGGGGGTATGTGAGATGTACCGATATGTCATACATTATCAAGCACACGTCATAACAGCCTAAAAGGTCTTAACAACTTCACTCTGTGTAACTTTTCTGTAAAGATAAAACAGTCCCTGTGCATGCAACAAAGATATACAGGAGAAGTGGAAGTATAGCTCCACTTATTCTTAAACTCAGTACTACATGGAGGTGATTGGCCCCACAGGCAGCCTGGATGCTCTAGAGAACAGAAACACAAGAAATTGTGACTTTATAACTGGCAGTCACTATACTGTCTATACATTGATTACATAAAGTTTATTCTAAATTAAAATGTCTTTGTTCTCTGTTGTGTCTGTAATGCATGATAACACAGTTCAGATAAAAATTAAGTCATCACTTAAAAGGGATGCCTGAAGTATCACTCTGAGACCATGACAAATGTCAAGCAAAGTTTACAAGTGCTGCCAGCCACAGGCAAAGAATAAAATCACCACAACTGTTGTGTGAAAGTGCAACTAGGTATGAAAATTGTACGTGAATGAAATGTCAAACGCATTACAGACTAGCATCCTTCTGATGGTGCTTTATGTGGGTGTATAGTAACAGTGGTGGGTAGCAGCAATGTTGCTGTTCATGTCAGTGGTTTATCTGACGTCGGAACACAGCAGCATCAACATTACGTGACGCTATGTGGCTTTTCCTTCAGACCACAACGCATGGCATCACGTCCCACCACCACAATAACCCTAACTACAACTTGTAACATCCCCAAAGACCATACTCTGAATATTAAATGCTCCGAGAACCTCGAAGTTCATATAGTAACACTCCTCTACGGGCATGCTGCAATACCCATCTTCAATCCTGAAGATGGAGGCAGCATATTCCTCCGAAACTTTGGTACTATCTAGCAAACATGCAGCCACATTTGGAAACGACCAGTCTGAATATTCACCACTGCGAGAACCTCAAATCCCACAAATCAGTATCCTTACAGTTGCGCCTAATTATTGAATTAAAAGTTCTGTGCAGAAAGTCACGAACAAAGGGGAGCTGCTACCATGTCTTCACGCTTCAAGAGGGTAACACATTATCCTTGTCTATTAGTCCAACTCTGCCCTAAGGTTTCTGACACGATAACGGGCCGTGCTTCGGGGTTACGTTTCTTAAAATACCGGTGCTAGAACTGCGTAGCTTGGGATGGAGTCGTCAGACGTCATTAAATAATGGCGTTCACGTGTCATAACAATTATGGTAAATAATTCAGCCGAACGCGAGGCACTCATCAATATTCAACAGACTGCAACAGGCAGCTACCTAGCAGTCATCAGCTTCGAACTGCGACGGATGGGTTAGGCCCACAAATACGATATTCAGTGCAAAACAAACCACATCATATCACATTTAAAATTCGGATCTTACCTCACAGAAAGCAATGAGTATCAAACAGGAAGGCCAACAGATTTGAGTTGTTTAGCGAAATAATAGCCGTTCATTCTCAGTTACACTAAAACGAAAACACTACTCTGTGGGCAAAGTATAAGGGTTCCTGTAATGTTACCAGGTGCGCACACCCAGAATTTTTAATTGGGGGGGGGGGGGGGGGGCGGGTGGGGCTGACACTGAGGCTATATATAACTTTTGATTTTAAAAATGTCGTGATAAAAATCATGTAACATAACACTGTTTGCAACTGCAGTTACATACACAAAAATATAATTACATGTTCCAAGATTCACTCACCTAATTTAAGTCACAAGGCCTAACGTTCTTGGCTTTTCTAATTTCATCTAAAACATCCTAAGTTTATTTAATTTTATATTTCAAAGTTCTATTGTACTAGTCATCAGCCAATTTCAGTGGCTGATTTCGGCTGAAGAATAAGCCTTAAATCATATAAAATGTTTGATGTCATCGGTCTACAAAATCTGTGCTTTTTTTAAACTTCGATTTGGTGGGTCTGCAACCCGGCAGCCCCCCCCCCCTTGGGCGCCCCCTGAATGTTACAATAGGTTGTACCGTACATATTTGTCACTTCAGGTTCTCATTGTGGTGCTGCTGCAGAATCAAGACTTCTGGTAACTTGACGTTATCCATCTCACTGTGTGCATAGACTTGAACAAACAGCACCACACACACAACCCGTATTTCGTAACTACACTAATAAGTACAAATAATATTTACGTAATACAGGTTGCGTCAGACGGAACACAGCACGTGGTGCTGTTTGTTCAAGACTTCTGAGATATTAGGCTGTGTAGCCTGAGAGACTGGGCAAATGTTTTCCACAGGGCGCACAAATCCCAGGCGCCAGGTCGCCCGGGCCTAATATTTGTGGGACCTCGGAATGGAACGTGTTTCATATCACGCTCCTGGCACCTCGAATTTTGAGGTGGCTCCTAGATTTTGTGGAAGATTTATGGAACCCCGATTTGCGAGTCTACACTATGCACCATCACAAACGACTTCAATTTGCAGGTTCTAGGTACATATACGAAGCAACCATTGTGTTTTAAAGGGTTAATTTTCTAACATATTACAAAAGGTCTTAAATACCTTGGAAAACAGGGGTGCACAAATTTTTCCAAAAACCTAGAAGCCACCTCAAATCTCCAGACGCCACAAGAGCGACATGAAGCAAAGTTCCACACTTGAGGATCCACAAATATTAGGCGCCTGGCCGATCTGGCGACCGGGATTTGTGTACCCCTCCTTTAAAACATTCGTGCAGCAACATGCAGCGCATGCACCAATTAAGGCGGCATGAAAAAAGGCAAGGGAAACGTGGACAGGCAAAGAACGGAACGGCTGTATAATTCATCACAAGGAGGGCCGAATTCCTAACATGTCAGGAGAAGAAATCAACATGTCTGACTTCAATGCATTCCACTGCGTCTAGTGACGTACCTCGAACTCGCACGGCAGCCAGAGTCCACACGAACAGCCACTGTACAATAACATAACGCAGCATCTCCATCAATAATCTCTCTCACACACAAGCGCGCGTTGTTTGTTTTCACGTTACCATGGCGACCGCAGGGTTCTTGAACGTAACCAACAGACATCGCCAGCCCTCGCATTCAGAGTCCATTCGCCAATAACGGGATGCCGGGGTTCTTCGAAATGTCACGGATTTTATGCCTGGCCGTATTGAAACAGACACTTCACAAGTATCGGTCAATAACAAAACCCGACACCCGGACGTTTACCGTCCCGCGCGACGTGACTCAGCATTAGTTTTGAAGACATGCACCAAAGTTTCGGCTGACTCCGCTGCTTCCATCTTCTGGGTGTATCCTAAAAATGAAGACACTACGCTCTCGGAATGCTGCCTGTGATCTAAACACTAACGGTCGTATGGAACCCGAATCTCACATGGCAACATGGCGATCGTGCGAAAATTGTCTTTAGAACTCAACTTCCTCTTCTTTAAACATTCACGCTGGCTCTGTGGCGTGCCCCACTAACATTTTATAGCAGTTCATAATTATCGAACTGCGGTTGCGATCACAACCGGAAAGCTCCGAGCACTGAAGATTGCAGCTTCAATACCGACAGCCGTACTAACCTATATCATGTCATTGTAATGACGATCTCCTGCAGACTGGATTGTGTGTAATTACCTCAGAAATATCACTGAGTGTTTAAAAAACGGTTCACTAGAACATACATACACATTATCAAGAGATTTTTTCTCTTCTCCGAAACGTCCAGACCGGTTCTGGGGCCAACAGTCTCCTATTAAATGGGCACCGGGGTTCTTTCCCGGAGTAATGCGGCTGGGACGTGAAGTTGACCACTCACCTCCCGTTAGTGCCGAGGTTAAAAATGAGTGGAGCCATACGTCCACTCCCCCGCCCCCCATATGCCTTCACAGCCTGGACAGGGACACCTGTACCTTTTATGTAATGTTTTACCCCGAGTTTTTTCATCAATATGAATCACTCGAGCTGGTTAAGAACAATATCAAAAGATGGCAGCAATAAGCGGCAGTCAGTATTGCAGGCTTGACCACTGCCGGATAATGTTACATACCGGTGGGTGTGAATGCAGTAAAATAGTGATTTCAAAGTGTATCTCGATGATCTACGTAGCAAATGAACGGCAGGTTATCAGTGGAGACGGCAGCTAGAAATGGGAATTGTCAAATTCTGTGTTGCGATGTGAGTGTTTGGTGGATCGCGCAGTCTAGCCTGTATCGATCGCCTCCCAGACACGCTACCCACGCCATTTCGTAGCTTCACCCCCTGCTTGCAGGCAACCACAAAACTGGGACAAATTTCACCGTATGCCACTCGCCAGTAGATTCGTCGTGACCTATTTGAAAGTCAGCAGATCTTATTTCTAAAATTACGGCCAGTGTTACCATCATACAGAGTATGAAATTTCCCTATATGGGAAATGTTCCTGTTTCGCGAGAAAGCAACCCGTCGGTCTATTATGGTATCGCGCAGGATGGTAAGGGCGGGACAGGTTGTAGCTAGTGTGGGATGAGAACACATGCAGAAGTTTAGTCCAGCAAGTTGAAGGGAAGACACCAACAGGAAGACGAAGTAACAGATGGAAGGATATGCTAAAATTAATGTTAAGGTAAAAGAGTGTGAACACGGAATTGTACCGTCGGGTTCTACAAAAGGTGAGGAATTGCCCGCCAACTTATGATTTTCAACAACTGTTCGATTACATTCAATCAATTTACCCTTCAAAGCGGAGTGGCTACCTTAACATTACTTTTAGCATATCCTTCCATCTGTTACTTCGTCTCCCTGTTGGTGTCTTCCCTTCAACTATATATATAGGGTGGGCCGCGATAGCTCAGTCGGTATAGCGACTCACTACGAGCTGGACGGTCCGGGGATCGAATCCCGGTGGGGGCGAGAATTTCAGCACCCGTCCAGACCGGCCCTGGGGCCTACCCAGCCTCCTGTACAATGGGTACTGGACCATTCCCGGGGGTAAAGCGGCCGAGGCGTGGCGTTGACCACCCACCCCCATCTAGCGCCGAGGTTAAAGAAAGTGTACAGCTATACCTCTACTCCCCTTCTGGGCCTTCATGGCCTGTTCTAGGGTGAACTTTATACATTTCTAACAATTCGCACAATAAACTGCGATATCTTCTCCTTAACACCTTCAACCTGGTAATATTTGTAATGTAGACGCAGTGTGTTTTCTGTGAGATAGGAAATAATTTCAAAATATTATTCCGAGGAATTTCAGGTTTCAAATGGTAATATCAGAATCAAAGCAGACAAACATTACAGATCCCACAAATGCAAACAAACAGAGTGCATAAAGCTATTGTTGATGTGCGGATTGTACAGACACTGGCGAGTCCAGTAACCTTCTGCAGGCTTCACACACTTCGGGCCCCACATGCGGATTGTACAGACACTGGCGAATCCAGTAACCTTCTGCAGGCTTCACACACTTCGGGCCCCACATGCGGATTGTACAGACACTGGCGAGTCCAGTAACCTTCTGCAGGCTTCACACACTTCGGGCCCCACATGCGGATTGTCATACTAAACCGACGTTCCTGGGAAAAAATGACGCGTTACACGTTTTCGAGCTATAAATAACATTTACGTCACAGAACCGCTGAGAGAGGGCAAGATGCCTACGGGTCGTTCCCCAGTAAGCGTCGATCTCCTTCACCTACGCCTGTCATCCCACTGAAACAGCATGCGACACTGTGTTTAAGCGTGGGCCGCGATAGCTCAGTCGGTATGGCGACTCGCCACGAGCTGGACGGTCCGAGGATCGAATCCCGGTGGGGGGGCGAGAATTTCAGCACCCGTCCAGACCGACCCTAGAGCCCACCCAGCCTCCTGTACAATGTGTACCGGGTCATTCCCGGTGGTAAAGCGGCCGGGGCGTGGAGTTGACCACCCACTCCCATCTAGCGCCGAGGTTAAGGAAAGAGTAGAGCTATACCTCTACTCCCCCTCTGGGCCTTCATGGCCTGTTCTAGGGTGAACTTTACCGTTTACTGCTTTATGGAGGAACCTGCTGTCTCCATCTTTCCTACCCAAGCTACACGGCGTCACAAGCCCAAACACAGTAGTACTCATTGTCAAAGCCAAGAGAACCTCATATATCACGAGCCATAAAACATAATCGTAACGCATAGCGCAATAAATACAATCGCGTCAACTCGGTTACTGTCTCGAGATCTTCCGTTCACCAACGCTGACTTCTGACGTCTTCTTATAAACGCCAACCACCAATAGCCAGCCCAACGTTCTGAAGTTACGAAATTAAATACCACAAAAAAAACATTTGTGTTTGAGTTATTTCGAACGCCGCATAACTGAGTTCCCACGGCTGGCATAGTTCACAAACATTTGCCACTTGTAGATACCTGCCACGTCATTGGAAAGTTCATTCATTCCGCAGTCCGTCTTACGACAGGTCCGTAGCCTCTTCATTCTGCAGTCTGTCTTACGACAGGTCCGTAGCCTCTTCATTCTGTAGTCTGTCTTACGACAGGTCCGTAGCCTCTTCATTCTGTAGTCTGTCTTACGAGAGGTCCGTAGCCTCTTCATTCTGTAGTCTGTCTTACGACAGGTCCGTAGTCTCTTCATTCTGTAGTCTGTCTTACGACAGGTCCGTAGCCTCTTCCAAAGCGAGTTCTCCACAGGGTGCGATCTAGTGCTTCCTCTTTCAATTTCCAGTATCTTCTCTTTTCCTTAAGGTCATCCAGTAGCTGCTTACGCCTCATGGGAAAGCTGCACGTGTGCAAACACTGGCCACTTATCCCTTTCCCCACCCACTGCCGGTAAATGAAACGTAAGTCAAAAGAGCCACCAATGTCAGCGTCCTTATCAAGTCGGAACTTGTAGCATTATCACGACACGTTCATGGTTGACACGCAAAAACGTGACTTGTGTGCGGATAATCAGCGTACAGCAATACCTCGCTCTTTCGACGGGTAAGGGACCAGAGCACTGACGAAAGTCGAATCATAGCCTTTATTTAGCTTTTATTTATCTATTATACTGTTATCACAAAAATAACTATGAACTGTTTACAGTATAATCACACAAATAATACAGTGTGAACAGTTTGGTTATTTTAATCACAAAAATAAGTAGTATTAATATGTTTAATTACAGATATAAGAGATGCAATGCCGACAATTTCAAAAAACAGTGCACACCGAACGACTTGTATTCAAAGACTGGACGACGAAAGAAACAGGATGGCGCGCGGTGGTGACGAAAGAGCGAAGCGACGAAACTCAAGGTATTGCTGTAGTTCGGTACGCTGATTGGCCAAGCGGTCAGTGTCCACGCAGACACCCAGCAAATGAACCAGAGTCCGAATGTTTGCCAAGTAAACAAGTCGTGGAAACAGGAAGACAACTATTCACTTGGCTCCTTGTACAATGCACAGTTACTGGCGCATTTGTCAAATACGCCAGTCGTGGGAACATGGCTCAAGACTTACGGGCAAGCAATACGGACACGCAACGTGTGTCTCATTGTTCCCTACAACTTCTGTTCGAAACAATTTCACACCGGGAAATATTTAGGCAGTCACAACAGAGAACACATACGATGTGAAGTGTCGTTATTTCGCCCGATTTTGACTTAAATTGGAATATGCCAACAAACTGAACGTGAAAATCCACTCAGTTGTTATCGAACTGATACACACCGAGAGATACACGTGCATGACCTCGCAACGTGCGTTCTCTTTACAAGTAATTATTTTCGGCAGTGATAAGACAAACTGTTCGGCTCTAAGGGGCTTGCCCATTGGAAAGCGTCCAGCATATTGTCAACATATGGTTACATTTGCACAAGGAGGCGTGCGCCAGTCATGGGTTTGCTCCTCGCTGAATTGGGAGCGATGGAGAAATGGTTCGCAGCCTACACAGAGGAAAACACAAAACGTCCTGACCCGATATGACGGATCAGACGAACCAGCCGTCCGCCGCCAGGGCAGCACATTTTTGGGGCGGTACGCTTCCCAACAGGGAGCCGGGAAGGCGTAGTTGGCGTATTGACTAGGCTACAGGCCGGATGATCCGGGGTTCGAGTCCCGGTACTGTCGTTATTTCCGGGGAGGAGGGTGTGAACGCCGAGGCGTGAGGTTGACCACTCACCTCCACCTACAGCCGAGGTTAAGAATGACTGGAGCTATACCTCTAGTCCCATATATGCATCCATGGCGTGGACGACGACAACTTTACCTCACTTCTTTTAGGCGCGTTCGTATAATCGGGAAAAGCGCCTATTAGCTTCGTGAAGTCTGTCTGTATGTCCGATCGCATGTATCAGCGCGCTTCCACTGGTCCGATTTCCGTGAAATTTGGTATTGGGGGGCTCTTACAAAAACCTGTGGAGAAACTCCAAATTTGGTTCAAACCGGACATTTTCCGTAAAGACCAAAGTACGCTGTATTGTTGACAGTGACATGTACCTCAACAATACACACAGAACGCACTATTGCGTTTCCACTGTAACCAGGGTTACGCGAACGCGCCGCAATGCTACGCTATATGTACACTGCCTAACTTGTTACATTTTACAACTCCCTGTGATGAAGGTATCGGCCAAGTAGTCCCTTTGCAAGCCATGAAGGTATGCTGGCGGATCACAGGTCACCTTTACGCCCTGGCCGCCTTATCGCCAGGGAAAGCTCCCGGTACCCGCTGAATATATGAATGTTTATGTCACAATGTATGGGAATTTCGTGACATGAAGTCGTTATGCAGAACTGAGCACATTTTAAGCTAACACAGTGGGTCGTTGCCACGAGATGCTAAATGTGGGGTTTTTGCACAGCCTGGAAGTGGCCTGCGCTGCCAAAGTGTCGAAAGGCTGACGATGCTTCCATCTTCAGGGTCGAAGTGTGGAAGGCAAGAAAGCGGTTCACATGCACCGATCCTAGCGGCTCGGGCCCTTCTCCTCTCTCGTGAATCTGCAAGCACAACTGTCTATATGTGACACCACATTTCGACCCTGAAGATGGAGGCAGCACGCTGCTGTCGAAACATCGGCAACACAACCCACTTCCCACTTAACACAGCGTACAACACCTCAGAAGACCATTATAACATCTCAGAAGACTATTATAACATCTCAGAAGACTATTATAACATCTCAGAAGACCATTATAACATCTCAGAAGACTATTATAACATCTCAGAAGACTATTATAACATCTCAGAAGACCATTATAACATCTCAGAAGACTATTATAACATCTCAGAAGACTATTATAACATCTCAGAAGACCATTATAACATCTCAGAAGACCATTATAACATCTCAGAAGACTATTATAACATCTCAGAAGACCATTATAACATCTCAGAAGACTATTATAACATCTCAGAAGACCATTATAACATCTCAGAAGACTATTATAACATCTCAGAAGACCAGAATCCTCGACATCAACGCTGCGGAAACCTCAAATCTGGCTTGCGCGATCAGTACAGATGTCAGTAGTGCAACGTACGTCAAGCTGCTGAGTGAGGTAGGTCAGTAACAACACGCACTTTGGAGTGAGATAATGTCGTCTGAGGATAAAGACATTCATACGATCACAGGCGTCAATGGCTCTTTGGCGACAGGCTGTCTGTTGGCAGGCCAGGCCCCGTGTCAATGCCACAAATATCACATGGCGACTGTTCTGTAGAGCAGGAGTGCATAAACACCGGGCGCCAGGTCGCATGGGCGAATAAATTTGTAATTTGGCGCCTAATATTTGGGCGATCTCAGTACGGAACTTGCTGCATGCCACCCTTCTAGCGCCCAGAATTTTGAGGTGGCTGCCAGATTTTTGAAAAATCTGTGGATCTCTGATGTAAATTAACTACAGACTGAAACACGTAAAACGTGGTACAAGATGAGAAACTGTCGGAAACTGAACGGAAAATACAAATGGGCGAATAATATTAAAATGGATAAAAAATATATAGGATGGGAGGGCTGTGGACTGGAATAATTTCGCTCACACACACAGCAGTAAATGTTTGGGTTACATAAAATGAAGAGGCTACTGTAGCGGTAGCACTTGACACCTGTATTCGGCAGGTGCTCATTTCGAAACTCGGCCGGGGCACCGACGAACCAGACAGGTTCCGTGATCTCACCCCCCCCCCCTCCCCCCCGCCCCCCAACCCACTGTACCGATTACCCTACACCGGCCAGTATGGCAAGGCGTAGTATTAACAAAACGTGAGTTTCGTGTACAATATTTTACTAACCGTTTAAAGACCAAGGTTAAACTGATTTCTCTTTAAAGACTCAGTCCGTACCGCGCAGTAAACACTCTCCGTCTCAGTTATACAAACCAGTCCGTTAATATTGTACAGTGAAATAATGGCTGTTTGTTCTGAGATCCACACAAAACACATAAATACACTGTGTGGGCAGAACGTAGAATTGTTGAATGTTAAACTGGTGGTAAGTATAGTAACCACTGGGCTTTAGAGGGTTAATATACATTATATATAAAGACTCAGTCCGTACCGCGCAGTAAACACTCCGTCTCAGTTATACAAACCAGTCAGTTAATGTTGTACAGTGAAATAATCGCTGTTTGTTCTGAGATCCACACAAAACACATAAATACACTGTGTGGGCAGAACGTAGAATTGTTGTATGTTAAACTTGGTGGTACATATAGTAACCACTGGGCTTTAGAGGGTTAATGGAATTATTGTCCGATCACAGTAGCCTTATGTTCTTGTACCATATATCGTGTTCGATCGCCCTCGATGTTCGCAGACGTGCAATGTGTACAGTTTCCCATTGTCCTTTGTAGGTCAGAGGCTGATCACCCCGCCCACGGCGTTCTACGGCATGTCTAAAATGTCATACTTTTAGAATTCATTCTGAATTAGAACCTACAAGCGTGTTTAATGCGTGACGAAAGCTGATGTCTTTAGCGAAGTAACGCAGTGCACTTTATTACATAAAGGAATACAAACTAGCGAAGCAACGCAACAAACGCGTAGGATACGCACAGGTCTTTCGTAACGACGCGTGGATTTTATATTGCTTTCAACGTGCATTTTCACTCACTATTCAGTAACCAACAAATGCACAAACATAAACTACTTTATAGTTTTATTAATATCGATGTGTTCCCCTACACGTGTTTCGGTCCGTAGACCATCTTCAGGGGGTAACAAGCTACTACATGCAATGTGAAGTGTAGTAGCTTGTTACCCCCCTGAAGATGGTCTACGGGCCGAAACACGTGTAGGGGAATACATCGATACTAATAAAACTATAACGTAGTTTATGTTTGTGCATTTGTTGGTTACTGAATAGACGCGTGGATGTTTGCGTGGGAGTAGGCTGAAAAAGTCCCTTTTACTGCGGCATATTGTACCAGCTCCTGATATACAGGGTATGGGTACTAGAGCATTAAGCAGACTTAAAACTAACAAGGAAAATTAAGGAGACTTAAAACTAACAAGGAAAATCTAAGTTCCTAACGTAGAGGCGGCACAAGACGCTTGAATGCCAGTTAAAAAGTGTAACGAACCCTGCGAGGATGTTAACACCAACTACTGCACAACATTATTAACAGAATAAGACGTATTTGTAACCCCTACATACTCATGACAAAATACACGGCACATACAACACAGAACCCTGCGACTTAAGATGTATGGACTGACATGGATAGAACTAACTAACTCCATGAAGCAGGTCCTTCTTGAGAAGCTAAGAGGTCCTCAGCTAGTCAAGAAACCCGAAGGTTCATTACCGCACTCACAACAGCCCGCCACCTGTCCCAATCCTGAGCCATATCAATCCAGTCCATGCCTCCCCATCCCACTTCTTGAAGATTCATTTTAATATTACCCTTCCATCTATGCTTATGTCTTCCAAGTGGATCTTTCCCTCAGGTCTCCCCACCAAAACCCTGTATGCAGGCACTAATTTTCATTCCGAATGTCATGGGCAACCCTGGAAGTTATTACCTCGAACGCCACAATTACTGTGCAATATGAACTCTTTAGTCAAGCATTCATTTTCTCGATTATGCATTGCATGTGAATTTCTCTGTCCTTGGGGCTACATGAAGGTTCAAGGGCATCCCCCCACGACCAATACAGCAAACCGTTGGTAACTTCATGCACGGACTGGGCCGAATGTACGAGAATGAGACGCCTACTCATGTGTACGATACTCTGCTGGACAAATGGGACACTCCGTGTTACACGAGAGCAGAACACAGTACGTACGGTAGATTTGTGAAACTGGAAAACGCAGTGGTACAAACGTATGCCTTGATCAATAAAAGACAATTTCATAATTATAGCTCTATTCATTTCGGAGACACGGATGGTAAAAGGTGCGATCTAATTTAAGGTGCCCTGTACTCGGATATTACTAGCTATACCCCATACCTGGAAGGCTTCGATTTGTGGCCGGCCCCACAGCACAAAATGATGTAACTAATTTTCTCAAAACTTGTGTACACATGCGTGTGAATTTGATCTACACAAAGATAAGAGATTGTAGAACTATGTAAACCAACGTACACACAGCACTCCACCGCTTTCTGCCGATAGGAATGCACTGTGTTGGGCTAGGGGTGAGCTGGCAGGAATCCATACAAAATAAGTTGTCTTTACTTCAACATGTTCATCGATTTAATTCCGTGTTCCTACAAATCTCATTTGTATTCCCAGTGAGTCTACGGACATGGAAATGTGTCAATTAGAAACTTCCATTTCGAGAAAGTAAAGATTAGAGGAGGCGTGTATTTTCAAAATTATTAACATGCACTACGCAGCACTACATAATATTAAGTTATACCCCCTGCACACTTTCACAATAACATCACATGCAAGAGATCTAGCGTTGATCTAAACTGATCTAAATTGATCCATGAACCACTGCTTTCCTTAATTACAATGTTGTCAAAAAAAAAAAGACGACGTAACATCTATGGGTAGGATCTTTGCTCTTCTGAGTTGTTTCTCTGCGAAGGTTAGTTGGTTTGTTACCGACGTTTCGAGACAGCGTATTGGTCCGATATTCAACGGCCAAGACAGGGGTCAATCTTGACACTTGAAGGCGGGACCGATACGCTGTCCCGAAACGTCGGTAACAAACCAACCTATGCAGCACAACTCTGAAGAAAAGCGAAGAGCTCAACTGCACCATGGCGAAAGCCTGAACTCTCAAACATGTATGGATGTTAACAACACTTCCTTTTTATTGCTAGGCCGACCTGTTCCAGTCTTTCTGGACCATCAGGGAATACATTTACACTAAATTTTATACTGTTCATACCGTGCATTGTCGATAATCAAACTACACAATATTGTGACATTTACACTACCTTCAGTAGAATTAATAAAGTTTGCAATAATCTATTAAAACTGATTATGTTTTGTTACACATGTTATGTGTTAAGACTTTCTAAAGTATTATCCATTGGTGTGTATCTTATTTTAACTTTATTTCTATTGTTACTATAGATCTGTACACATAGTCAATATTCATATGCACTTTGTATTAAAAGAATATGCTTCACTTAAAATCTTAGCAAAGTATACTACAATATTTATTAAAAATAGTTGCAGTTTACGTTGTATATAACGTCTGAATTTCGAATATCACACATTTAATACTTTATACATGCTTATCCGCATTTATAATACAGCATGACTTACTAGTTATGTTTTCGTTGCATTATAAGTGGCGTCTTGGTGGTATTCGCGTGTTCGATTTCAAAGGGTAGTTGAAGTTGGGTTCGATGGGGCCTGTGTTCTTCGTTCTGCTGTAGGTGTGTGTGTGTGTGTGTGTGTGTGTGTCGTCTGTCTGCTTTGCTGACTAAACTCAAACCCATTTTACCCAAACCGCATGCCGGCCGGCTTCTACAAAACATATACCCATTCAACTGGTACCCATACAATATTCGAATTTGTCTTACGTTCTGATACTCTCTTCAATATGTCGAACCTATACACTATATAAAAAGCAATATGTGGTAGCACAGTTACATGCAATCGACGCCGGCTGGCTTATGAAAAATAATAAGTAAATTAAAATACCGTATTAAATTATTCTCACCGTCATGTTATGTTCAACCAAGTATTCGTACGAACATATCGTGTAGACGATGTATGCACGTAGAATCTCCCACGTAGTCTTGCTCTTAAATGCGGCGACATGATCTTCAAAGGTGAGATCCAACGGATCGCGAGGATGTTGCTGGGACGATTTACCTTCGACTGCTGTGTCATAACCGATAGCACTCGCGGCGTGTGTTGATTTCAGTATATTGCAGCCAACGGAGGTAGGTGGGATTGAAACTTTTACACGTGCTGAATTTACTCGTTGCTCACTGAGGTAAAGACCGCTAATGCCGAACTTACGATACACATTGCACCTGATCACGGCCCTCAAAAACGCCATTCCTTTCTCGCCAGAAACTTGATTAAAACTGTCCTTCCGTGTAATGATAAAAAGTATTTGTTTATTCTATGAATTGTGTCAATAACGTGACGTACTTATCACCTTTGTTCCTCCCTAATCAACACTCCCTTCGTACGTAACTGCTTGCGATACAAAAAGTTAGCTGAGCTCACAAATAAAACACATTCTCAACGACAAAGTTTTGCTTACAGATACGCCATCCAGTATTACATTTTTAACGGGAGTCTTTCCTATGGTCGACAGCAGTGTTCCGTAATAAATAAATGTTTCAAATATTTCATAAATATTTCACTAATGCAACTAAAGTTGCCAAATAATCTGCTGTTTTAATCTACGAAATGTAAATATGTACCACTTTGGCATTGAAAATTTTCATCGGCGCGTGTGACGTCACTGAACATTAGAGGCTTAGCTTTGGAGGTGTGTCCCACAATACATGTTCTCATTGGCTGTTTGAGCCATGAGTTGTTATTTCGTATCATGGCTCCTCTGTGGTGTTAGTGTTGGAGTATATTTTGAAGATGCTTAGAGTCTGCCTTGCTTTGGTTACGAATACACAGTTCTTAGTTTCTGTGCGTGTAATGTTTAGTAATCTGTCATATGTAATGTAGTATATTGTCGAAGACGCAGTTTTCTGAAAAGGATCATATCATCTTCACGAGGAATAATATAACCTAAAATTATTTCTACAGTATTTAAAAACAGCTGGTTCAAAAAACGAATACTGACGTATACATTTTAGAGATAATTAATGAAAGTGTTCAAGCTATTAACCTTAATTTTAAAGTGATTTTAGAGTTATTATGTAAATGAACTCTAGTATGAGGAACTTAGTCCACGTGACTGTGATGGTCCAGGACATAATTTGGGACGAATTCCTGATTTCTCAAGATAATGTATTATTTATAACATTTAACAGTTTGAATAGTAAAGGTGAACTACAAGAAATCATTGAAGCCAATGAATTAATTGTGTCAAAACACGAAGGTGCTGCACTAATTGCATCGTGCATTAATAAAGATCAACACATTTGTGGATCAGAGATTACGAAACACGTAGACAAATTAAATGTCTCTTCCTACGAAGAAGGAGATATTGTTACCTTACGGAAATTGGAGCAGAGGAAACCAAAATGTGTACAAAAGCTGTATATAAATGGATATCTTCTCTCCTTATTTGTGAAAACGTTACAACAATCTGCAGCATACAGAAGGAGTGTTATTACTAATTTCAAGGAGTGCTTAAAAAAGATGGAAAATATATCACAACAAAGTGGGATCATGGAATTCAGTATGAAGTTGGTTTATCCTCATAAGCAAGTTATTGACTTTGCATGGTATGTTGAGTCATGTTGTTTTCTTCATGTTTTGTCTCACTAAAATTCTCGTTTATAGGGAAACAAGATTATACACACTGACAGGTAATTTATGATAAGGGTTACTGTAGAATTTGTCTTTTATCTAATTTCTATCTATTGAAAACTGAATGATTTTCCTTGGAGTGTTTATGTGGCTAGTGTGAAGTTGGCCTGTTGCCTCAATTTAGTTTTGAAATGTGGAATGCATGGAGCTTTGCCATCAATACCCCTTCATGATGGGGTGCTTGGATGTCATTTTACTGAACACAAATATAAAATCAATTAATTGCAAATATTCTGCTGCAGATCACACTGTTGGGTGAACCACCAACACTGCAGGGCCAGAAGTGGCATTCTGAGCTTCATTCTGTGTGTCCACCCAGATTTTGTACAGACAGGCCATTTGATACTCGTTTCCTTGCTCATCCTGAACAGATGATCATCACATGTAATGAATCCATGGTGGATAAGATTTGGCATCTGTGATAACCCATGCAGTACTGGGGTCAGTTTCTAACCCATTTCCAGACATAATCAGCACCACAGTAAACACAGATTTTCAAGTGTGTTATTTAACACTTCCAGTAGCTGATATATATATATATAGCAATGGTGGCAGTTGAATGAGTACAGATTATTTGTGAAACATTGATGGGAAAATGGAAGCACTTGGAAAAACCTGTGCCAATGCCACTTTGCCCACCATATATCTGACATAGGCTGGCCAGGGACAACCCAGGCCTATGTGATAAAACAGCAGCAAGTAAATGCCTGGGGCCATGGCACAGCCAACAAATGCAGATAGTGTTAATGAACTGATAATTTACCTAACTGTGTAAGTTTGTTAAGCTGAGAAAGAGGAGGCTGGTATTTCATGAAAAATAAACTTCTTAACTGTTTTTCGATATGCTAAAATTATTTTCATGTTTGTATTATTGTGAATGAATTTGTCATTAAGACAGAGGTTTTACTTCAGATGTTCAGACCGCACAAACTCTGTTCATTACGTGCATAGGACATCCCTAATTGATCCTACAGTACCTGTATACTCTTCCAGGAATGAGCGACTTGAAAGGCTAGTAATAGAGAGAAGGGAGTTGGATAATGCTATGTCGTGGTTGTCTACTTTGGGTGGTGCTTTCTCAGCACTGGGAGAGGAATTCAAACACTGTGTAAGTATTCTGCACAAACTTCCACATAGTACACACTATGGGTGGGGAAGAAATGTATACAATATTTAAATGTAAAATCTCTTTGGAAGAAACCATTTGGAGTCCTAAGTGGATATAGAAAAACTAATATTAAATCAGATTTTAGAGAAACAGGTTGTGAGGGTTTGAATTACTAAATGTTATGGCCGAGTAATAAGCATTGCTGCTTCATATTGAGAATGGCCTAGCTGCTACATTTTGCAGACCGTTCATTGAGACCAGGGTGAAAGAACACCACTGCCACATTTGTCTCAGTCAGATAAGTCAGCAGTGGCAGAGCACATCTTCAACAGGGAACATCACATCACAACTTCAGACCACCAAAGTCCTTTACGCTAATCAAATCATCACGGAGGCAACTGAGATTCATCTTCACGCAACATCACCAAGAGGATGACCTTGTCTTGAGGTCATAGAAACTCAGATTCACTCCTTAAGAGTGGAGGAAGCCTCCCCCATGATGAGAAGCAGCCCTTTTAAGGGTAACAGCAAAATGATTGGTACTTTTCCAGAAACAAACACATCCATGATCTCTCCTGTCCACAGCACCTCTACAACTTCCTAACTCCACTTATTAACTACATCCCAGCCCACCCTGACTTTACTGTCCATACATGCCCATTAAATCCAAAAGCCATCAATTCATTTCAGTGGCTCACAACTGATAACTGGTCAGTTCCCCTAGTTTTCCTGCCTGTTTGACCAACAGACAGCCCTGTCCAGTGTCTAGTGCCACCATTCCCATAGGCCCACCATCCTAGCAGTCCTTGTGGCTACTCTTCTTGGACTCATATGCCCTGAAGATTGAGGAAGTGTGCCCCTCCAAAACATCTGTAACTACCAACACAGCATAGCATTATAGAAGACTTGGATCTTCTAGGAGATGCATCATCACCATTATTTCAGAATACATGATTATGCATGTCCAAGAAAACCGGGAGGGACTGGAACTGAATGGAACCCATCAGCTTCTGGTCTGTGCTGATGATATTCATTTAACAAGTGGAAACTAAACACCACAAATAGCAGCATGGAAGCTCTGTTGATGTTAGCAATGAGCACAGACTAGAAGTAAATACAGAGAAAACTATGTCCTGTACATTTCACGAACTCAGTGCAGGATAAAATCATAATGTAAAGCCAGATAATGTGCAGCTGGGATAGCAAAGTCTGTATATTGACTATGCTGCAGACTGGAAGACCTGGGGTTCGAATCCTGGCAGGGGCAAGGGATTTATCTTTCTCCAACATGTCCAGACTGTCTTTGGGCCCCACCCAGCCTCCTACTCAGTGGGTACTGAGGTTTTCCTGGGGGTAAAAGGGCCAGGCCCTTAAATTGACTGCTGACTTCCATCTAGAGCAGAGTTTAAGAATGGGTGGAGCTATACCTCTACTCCCACTATGCTTTTGTGGTGTGGGCAGGTGCAAGTTTACCTTTTTAAAGGCATATACATAATTTTAAAATGTGGCTCAGGTCAAATATATTGGAACAGCAACAAGTCAAAACTGCATTCACTAAGAAATTCAGAGCAGATTAAAGTTGGGGAATGCTTTTGACCATTCAGTTCAGAACCTATCTTCCCATCTGCTACCTAAAAACACTGTGATTAATGAAGATATGTGAAACTATAATTTTACCATCTATTACAGTGAGAGTGTTTAAGAACAGGGTGCCGAGGAGAATATTTGGGCCTAAGTGGGATGAAATAACAACAGGAGGATTGAGGAAGCTGTAAAATAAAGGGCATTATGAATTTATGTCAGCAATTATTAGGATAATTAAATGAAGGAGGATGAGAAATGACAGGACTTGCATCAAAGGGACACACAGTGTGTACAAAATTTTGGTTAGCAATCCTGAAAGGAAGATCACTTGGAAGACCTAGGCATAGATGGGAGAATATTAAAGTGGCTCATAAAGAATTTGTGGGTGTGAACTGCATTCAACTGTCTCAGGACAGGAACAAGTGGTATGCTCTTGTGAACAGTGTCACGAGTCCTCTGGGTTCCATAAAAGCTTTTGGAGGGACAGTCTGCTTCAAGATTTAGTCTGTAATTAATAAGCCCAGTGACACAATATGTATAAATTACAATGCATAAAACTCTGAAGCAGAAACATCTAGAAACCTGTATGTTTGCATATCTGTCAGTGATTATGGTCATGGTGTGTCATGGCCACAATCACATTACTTCTTAGCAAGTCTCATTTTTGGAAACCTGTTGGTTGCAGGCCGAGATTGCCGGTCGTATTTCAGTTCAACAATTCAGCATTGCATTACGTCTTGGAGACCCAGTGACTGTGGCTCGATGTAAACTGTATTTCGCCCTCAGTTTAGTACAGACAGGACGTTTGGGGCCTGCAAGCCGTATTGTAAAACAGCAATATCATCTGGCACTGTCAGCTCCAGTTCTGGATACACGGCTCATTTCCATTTGTCTTGGAATATGGGCTAAGCTAAAGTATGAGTATCACAAGAGGAGAAGAGAAAGAAAGAAAGGAAGGACGAGACCACTACAAGCAAACTTTGCCAGCACTATCCGTACTGATGTAGTGAAATCCTTCCAGCCAGCACCAGGCAACACACAAATCAGCATCAAACATACAGCTAGCAACATTTTGCCTTCACAAAGTAGTTTCTAAGGGTGATAAGGAAGTGTTTTCCTACTAAACAGATGCTTCTTCCCATACACAATATACGACTCTGGGAAAATGTGAGGTTTGGGTTTTCACGACAGTGAAGATTCATACTGTGGGCTTCTTGTTTAAGACACCATGTGCTCTGCTAGATGGATACCCATCTGTCAAGACTAGTGTCACAACCCAAAAGACGAGACTGTGAACTGGCACAGTACGCTAGCAGAGGATCCTGCTTCATACTTTTCCCCAGAATTGGTCATACGTTACAAAACTTAATGACACTATTGTTGCTGTTTTTAAGAAACTTTCCAAGGTAAAGTAAGCTGCAGCTTATGACAGGAAGAAATGCATCATGATATAATAAAAGCTAATAAACGAATATGTACTGTGTTGTATTTATTACTTAGTTTTATATAACAGTAACACTGGAGACACTTGGAAAAGTTCATGTCGCTTTAAAAATCGAAGTGTGTTCAAAACTGGGAAGGTCAACACAAATCAAGAATTTGACAAATGTTACATAATGTGGAAATGCGAAACAGACAAACCAAAAACTTTGACCATAAAATATGTCCTGAAACATACATATATTTAAACATCCCATTGTAAAATTCTTCTACCAAGTGGCAAGATTTATCCTTTCCTAAACTGTGCTGTGTCAATCACTTGCATGTCCTGAATGTAACAGACATTGTGTGAGCCTCAGCTCCTTACTATATCATTCCATTCTGCATCACATTAAACTTGAAGTTATCGTCAACCACAATAATGCAGGCCAATCAACAAAGCAAAGTTGGTGAAACTGCATATAACTGCTCATACAACCATGTAACAGCCACAACAAGCTTCAGAAGTCATCTGTCATGATCCCCCTTCGAACACCACCAACTGATTCGTATAGTCTCCAGTCACATTTTAATGTATCACTGGGCAAGTGTTCCCATTGGGTCCCACGCTGGAAGGACAATGGGTTTCATTGTAAAAACTTCCATTATTTCTTGTGACACAAACTTTTTATCCACCACGACCTCAAATACAAATTCCATGAACCAATCACGGCTTATTACCAGGTAGCCCTTCTCTCCAAATTCATCACCCCATGAATTCTCCACTCGGAACTTGGTTGGATTTCCTGCTTCCTGAAAACCAGTGAAACAGTAATTCATTAATGGCACAAGAATGAACACCAACTTGACATCAAATCTGTGATGAACGAATTGGCACTTTAGAAATTATTTCTCAGTTTCTTAAGTTTTCTCCTGCTAGTCATCATTCCCCCACCACTCCATGCTCACCTCTATTACCTAGTGAAGGCCATGACACTCCCTAGGTAATACATTTTCATAAAGTTAGGGGCTTCATCTCTGACACAGCACTGAGAAAAGAACCTGTTTTGAAATATAAGTTACTCACATCAAGAGAGACAGCAGTGAAGGTCATTGAATGAGTCATCATTGACTCACCATACAGCAGTCTGTCAGCCTTGCTGAGGCCCAGTGTTACATCAACACCAAAGACAAGTTTGTAGTTGTGTCTGTGGACAAAGTTCAATGTGAACGTTAACAGTCTGTTCTGCCATTTCTTTACACAATGCCACATGACTAATCAAACACATCACACCACCAACTGATTCCTCAAATAAGAATACACAAGTTCTCATTTAATGTGAAGCTCCTAACATGGGACAAGGCTAACATGTATAGTGAAATAGCAAAATACCGATTTCAAAGCCACAGTTTTAGGCAAGGGAGAAACAATGTTTAAGTTTATTACTGATTTGAACTTTTGTCCACTGTCTTAGTCTTTACTATAAAAACAATTTTGAACTCTCGTCTCTGTTCATCATCTGGGAGACAGGATATGGAGACAGAAATACAACCAATTCCAAAAACATTATGAATTTTATATCTGACTTATGTAATACACTTGGTTTGTGAGTCACAACTTCTAACCAAGTGAAAGGAAAGTCAGTCAACTCACATATGCCCACAGAAGCACATCATCTGTGATGATATCTTCAGTATTCACAGTGTTGTTTTATTTCTTAGAGTAGTACAGTGTATGTACAGTTTGAATACGGAGCAATGTGAAGAAAATACTCCAAAATTAATTGAACTGTTGCATATTAATGTGGCATTCCCAAATAATGTATCGGAGCAATACAGTTGGTACAACTGAGTTAACGTAACTGTTTATGGAAGAGAGCACTGTTGTTCTTTCCATTGTGAATATCCTTTTACTTGACTACAAATAACGTCTTTTATTACCCTTTATTTGCCAGTCCATAATTTTTGATGGGTAAAAACACTGGTTACAAAGACAATGGATGAAGTTCAAATACACAGCCTTATATGTTGTGTAACACCGGTGTCGAATAACGTTAAAGCTGCTAGATCTCAGGTTTCCGCTGTGGTGTAGTTGAGGTCTACACTCTTCTGGGATGTTGTGCAGAGTAGGTTGGTAGCTGGTTACAGACGTTTTGGGACAACATATTGTTCCCACCTTCAAGGGTCAACCAGTCCAATAAGAAAGCCGGGAACAGGTGGATGTGTGAATGTATAGGGAATGGAGTGAGCAGTGAATAGTTATGTATATCTACAAGATGCCTTTGATCGCTACATCCAGGAATCAATTTCTCAACAAAAGCTTCTGAACTGAGTTAATTCAAATCAAAACAACATCTGACAGCTGTTAATAAAATGATTCACATGAAACACAACAAGCAGTGCTGTGCTAAACGTCTCAACTGACTTAATCATTACCTTCTACATGTCACATTACTGTGACGGCTTACGTAAATTGCAATACTAATATGGTTATCCCCAGGTAAAGTATGTATGCCAGTTTGTACAACTTGGAAATTTAAAATTTCCTACTTCCAGATGATAAACTGTTTCCTCCACATTTCAATATGTCCGCCAACCCCACAGTACTGGGAGATTTAAAATCTATATTTATATACATGTGATGGCACTTACACCTCGGGATCTCCAATGCCTAGCTTGATGGCGTGACGCTTGTTCACCTCACATCCAAACCAGACAGGCTCAAGCGCCTTAATGGACTCAGCAGCAAGTTTCATAAGCACTTCAGCAGGCTGGTTGTTGTAGATTATTTCCCTGCCCTCAACTATGTTTCCAAGATAGTCCACTGTGTAAGCCTTGCCATATGAGTTGGTAGGACGAGGGTCTGTCACAAGGCAAACCTGGCAACACCAGCAAGTGGAACAATTGAGGCCCAAAAAACATCCCATATTTACCTAAATATAAGATGCCCCCCACCCCAAACCCACAACCTTCAATTTTCAGGAAAACACCTATATGGAACACATTTAACTTTATGTGCCCTTATATGGCAACACCCACTTTTTCAGATGAATTAGGAAAAAGATTCTGGTCTTATATTCTGGTAAATATGTAGGCGTAATTACTAGAACCAAGATGGCCTCTTACAAGCACCAAAAATTTCATGGATAAGGCCCAGTGGGCTGCTCTGTCCTCAACAAAAGCTCCTTTATCAATTTTTTTTATGTTTGGGAAACATGACTAGTTTGGCAAAGGGAAGGTAAAGTTCACCCTAGAACAGGCCATGAAGGCCCAGAGGGGGAGTACAGGTATAACTCTACTGTTTCTTTAACCTCGGCGCTAGATGGGGGTGAGTGGTCAATGCCGCACCCGGCCGCTTTACCCCCGGGAAAGAGACCTGGTACGCATTGTATGGGAGGCTGGATGGGCCCCAGAGCTGGTCTCAACAGGTGCGGAAAATCTTGCCCCCCACCGGGATTCAATCCCCGGACCATCCAGCCCGTAGCGAGTCAGTATACTGACAATACTATCCTGGCCCACACTAGAGTTTGGAGGACATAATGTTCTCTAATAAATATTTATAACTGCCATAATGAGTATAATTTTCAAATGCACTGGAAGCATAGTCACAACAGTGATTATGAAGTAATTAGCATCATGGGATATGCTGGAGAAACTGGAGTAAAACATAAAATCCCTTAATCAGTATACGAAGCAGCGAACCTGCTGTTCAGTCTAAGTTATTTGAAAATTTTGTAACAATGTCCGCGAACATTTATATGAACTTCATCTGTAAACAACATTTTGGACATGGGTTCAATTTCAGTCTTCATGATATGAACATACCTTTACCCTACAGCCCATGAGAACAGGAACTGAAGATTCACATCTTCTGGGATATGATGCCATGCAGACTGGCGAACAGTTACCAATATTTCAAAGGAGATTGGTGCCTCCACCTTCAGAGTAATATCCCTCCCTCTCTCACTTTTCTTGGACTATCTTCAAGATTGAGGATGCTGGCTCCTCCAATGCACTGGCAACTATTTACCAATCTACACGGTGTCACATTCCAGAAGACTTAAATGTTCATCAACACCACTGTGAGAACCTCAAATCTCACAGAACCCGACTTTATTCACTGCCTCTCCACATGAATATGGGAACAGAACTCACTCTGCAAACACTGTCGTTCTTGCACAAAGAATTATGGCAGACAATATCCAAATGAGCACAGGTTTAAATACTGTTCTATGGTAATTACGACACACACAGACCATGACAAACCCCACAATGACCAAGCAACACATAGTGCCTAACTTTTGTAATGAGGGCAGAATACCGTGTCAACGCCTGCTTCCGACAATTTATCTTTTATTCCCAACCTCACGATAACGTTTTGCAGCACTCACCTTATCATCCACATTGAAGAAGGGTTTCACATACTTTGTGTAGAAATCAAGAGGTGTCGTAGGCCCAACACTACTGAATTCTTTTGTCTTGGTGTAATACTCCCATGTAAATGTCTCTGGTGGAATACCAAGACAGATTCCAACAATGCGGTATAGATCTGCCATCTTCTGCTGGACATATGAACTGATTTCTCCATCACTTGCTCCATCTGTTACCATACTGCGTAGCTCTTTGGTGTATTCACGAAGCTGCAACAAAAGAGGGTTATCATGTGACGGTCTTGCCTGTCAATTTTCTGCCATCACCTATAAGTCAGAACTGATACTAGATGACCGTCATGAATACAGCGGGCACAACTTAATGGGTTTTCAGCTTACACTTATTTACAGTTTATTTAATCACACCATCAAGACAATAAGACCTTTGAAATTTGACAAAGTTCAAATATTTGAGAACGACATTATAAATAAAAACGGCATTCACAAAGGAACAAAGAACACATTAAATCTGGGGAATGCTTGCTACCATTTGTTTCACCACCTTTTTTGCCTGCTGTCTGCTATCTAAAAATGTAAAGATTAAAATATACAAAACTATTTCACCCGATGAGTGAATATTGAATTGAAAGGGATTTGGAAGGAAAAAATTGGGACCTAATTTTTTATATGATCCCAGCATGTGCCTTATGGCACAGAGAAAAATCACAATCTGCCAGGATATCCAATCTTATAGTTGGTATTTGAACCAGGGATATCCTGTATACCAGCGGTTGCCAACCATTCGGAACTCACGGACCACTAAACTCACAATTTTGAATCCCGCGGACCACTAACATGAATTTTTTTTAAAAAGGTACAAACATCTATAAAATAATGATCATAAAAGTTCCATTTCATTAATATGAAATGCACTTGTTTAATTATAACAAAATTATTAGTGTGATATTTGTTGCGAAGACGAATCAGAATATAATGAAACAGTATAATAAACATAAAAATTGCAAATAATGTCCAAATTTCTACATGGACCACCAAAACTTTCTCGCGGACCATCAGTGGTCCATGGACCACCGGTTGGCGACCGCTGCTGTATACAACACAATTAAGTCACAACCAAAAGAATGTCAGGACACCTGGCTGTAGACCACAAAAAACATCTTTAAAAATTATCAAATAAATTGCACACCTTGGTACCTCAGCATGGAAATAAGTGATAATGTGCTTGTATGCATATTTCAATTATGTGGACTAGATATTAAAAGCCCCATACAGTTTTAAAGAAGTGCCTCTCAGCTCCTTCTTACCCAAAAGACTGACCTTACTCTTCAAAATAATGTTCATGTGCTGACTTGACTGACAGCTAAATGACTCCGGGAAGCACGTCTTTGGCATCAGCCCATACTTGTTTATTAAATTTACCACCATGTCCCACTGCCCACCATCAGGGCTTGGGTCCTGTAACAAACACACTGTAGAAAGCAAGATCAGCACTATATATGAGAATTCATGACAAACAGGGATATACCATGACTGCAGTGCAATCAACCATTGACAATTTTGTTAAATTCATTTAAATTCAACACAATCAGTCCTGAAGGAATTCTCTACTCTGAACATGCTACTAACCTAAATCGTTCAATGTCATAGCATGTATAGGACCAGTTGGTCAGGTTGCTGAAACAAAATGAAATATTCCTATAAATATCTCATCCAAATCTAAACAATACACAACAAGGCTGTCATAAAATTCTGAAATTATGACAAGTTTCTAATCCTAAAAAGGCAGGTTTCCTTGGGCAATACAAGACCGAATGAGTGTGCACTGATATAGACTGCAGGTCTTCTGCAGCACTTTCACAAACAGAACAAAAAGTCATAAGTAAAATACTTCTATCCAGTACGGTCCTTTCATGATATTGCACGCCTTTAAACCCTTGGCATCAGAATTAAATGCAGATCTGCAGAAGACTGGGATTTCAAAAATGGAGGCTGCATAACAGCAGGTATAATTATATAACATCCAGCTTTTTGAGCATCACACTGTGTGCTGCACATATATAACTTTCAGTGCCAAAGGGTTAAGTGGAACTCAAATGTTCACTGTTATGTTCACAATAGGCTAGGGGTAGAAATGTATGTAACATGCAGCAGTGTATTCAGCATTACAAGCTATCTGAAGTTTTGATGCCATGAATATCCACTGTCCTTATAAGAGTTTGCACTCAGAAAAGAAAGTAATTATTCCAAGGACTGATACAACACATTAAAATGACACCCGAAATTTCTTCATTCTACACGGTTGTCAATCCTGTCACAAAAATAAATAAAAAGTCCTCTATGCAACTTAACTGCTCCAAAATTTCTCAACTTTTCCTCATCAATATTTGCCCTTGGGAAAGGAAGAAAGAAAGAAACAAACAAAGGCAAGAAGAAGAAAAAGAGGCAGCAGCTGTTTTCATAGCCATTGGTACCTACTGGTTCTGCTATCTTTTCTACATCTGTAACATTTCTTCCCCATGCAGCTTACTCTTTGACTTTGAAGATTAAGGCACAAAGCACCTATGACACATATGTACGTATCTACCAAATTACGAGTCATCACAACATAGACTGCAGCCTCAATACACAAACTGGATGTGTGCATATAAAATTGGCATGACTGCTCAACAGAAGTGTTGGAAGATAAAAAAAACCCCAACATCCACCTGGTGGCTACCACCATTATCACGTGCAAATGGAACCAGATGTAACTCAAACATCACGTATATTATTGCAGAATGTCAAAACTACAGGCAACTGGGGCCAAATGTAATGACCAGTATTGGCAAATCAGTCACCATATAGACTATTGTAGAATGTCAGAGTCACATGCAACTGGGATCAAAAGTAACGGACACTATTGGCAAATCGGTCACCATATACACTACTGCAGAATGTCAGAGTCATACCACATCCTCTGCTGACAGGATGACACTGACGTCACACTTACTATAAGTAAGAATGAAACCAGTCTGCCATCTATGGGATCACCTGCCTGGGCAGCTTTCACCATATTGGTAAGGAAATAGTTGCAACGTTCAATCTGAAAAAAGAAAACCAAGATGTCTTTCCATATTTCAAGCAGTTTTTCCTTGGGGTTAAATTGCCATATGCAAAATTTTAGGAAGGTGCCTCACCTTATCCCAGAAGAATAAATATGCTTGGCTAAATTCAAATTCATCTAGATTATGGTGCTGCACAAAGGGTACACGAATAACATTAAGGGCAGCAAAT
Source organism: Reticulitermes speratus (assembly GCA_021186555.1). Taxonomy (NCBI): domain Eukaryota; kingdom Metazoa; phylum Arthropoda; class Insecta; order Blattodea; family Rhinotermitidae; genus Reticulitermes; species Reticulitermes speratus. Next base: position 39,275,843 of record JAJKFL010000039.1, on the reverse strand, counting down.
AACCAGCAACGACCAGAATTCTTCTGATTTGTTATGGGCTTTCCTTCTGTATCAATCTGTAATAAAGAAAGGACAAAAATGTAATCAGAAAAATTAAACATAAAGTGACAATCAAATCTCACAAGTAACAAGCCTATCTGAATGATTACAAATCCATTCCATACCTTGTGAGTAAAGGCATGTTGTGTTTCTTCTATATGTTTTCTTGACAGACACACGTCAAGGGGATCTACACGTGTACATACATTTTGAGCTAAAACATTTTTTGGGTCATCATAGAAGTTCCTGCGAAGCTTCTGTAAAGTCTCTGGGCTCAAGGCAGCTGTTAATGAAGAAAATGGTTAAAAACAATTACTACTATCTGAAATAAGTTAAACTATATGTGGAATCTTCATTTAAAAAATCTTACACGCAGCTGATGCATCTTTGTCAGCCTCCTTCACGCTTCTCAGGAAAATGTGCAATATGGTAATGGCGCACTTCAGTACCTTCAGTAGTACGCAACAGCCTGTACACATATCTAGTCTTTTTCTTCAGTATTTTATTTACCAGCCCAATTGGTTACTGAGACTGTACAACACTGATAGTACAGGAGCCAGGAGAGTGAAGTCAGAATATCGACTAGGCTGAGACCTGGGCAACTTCAGAAATCAAGGTTTGATTCCTGGCAGTGTACAAGGTTTCTTCTTCTCCAAGTGTCCAACCCTCCTATTCAATGGGTGCTGGGGAGGGGTTATGTTTAAAACAGTGTGGAGAGATACCTCCACTCTTCCATATGCCTTAATGGCATATACAGGGACAACTTTACCTTTACACAGTGTTGATGGCTAATGAATGAATATGTGTACACAGCATTGGTGTGACGATGGTGACGGAAAAATTGAAGTACTAAGAAAAAAAAAACTGTCCTCAGGCTACTTTGTCCACCACAAACCCCGTGCAGCCTGCCCTGGTGTTGACCCTGAGCCTCCATGATGGGTTGGAAATAATAGTATTACAGTCATAACTGTCTTATATAAAAAAGTAGTTTGTAAGTTACACTTACTTGATATTTGGACAAAACCACCTGCCATTAAAATTAGGCCAACTAATATGCATATAATGTATACTGACCAATGTATGATAAGCAGTAAGAATAAAACTTCTTTCACCTACGCAAATAATTGTGGTGGTAGAAAGTTTCTCTCAAACAGTGGATTATATATTTACCAGATTACATATCATCATATACCATAAGTTGGTTATCTTTGGCAACAGAAATATTTGAAACAAACTCAACAGTCAATGCAAGATACAACCTTGACATTGACAGATCAACAGAAAACCTTACAGTCTGCCAAGACTATTTAAAAACACCAAACTGGATGCACTTTTTATTTTAAAAAACTGTATAGTTCTTTAAAACATTTAAAAAAAAACTCGACATATGTTTCGGCTCCTCACTAGTGATTGTGATAAGATGCACGGTGTTTCTAGAATAAAGTAGTCTGCCAAGAATTTATCTATTACTCTTGGATTAAAAGGTAAAACTCTTCCTCTCCAAATTCAATGCTCATGCACGACCAACAGACAGACGAGATCATCTTCTGTTACCATTGTACTACTAATAAATGACTAACACATTTTAAGGTATGTAATTGTAAATCCTTACACAACTGTGTAATAGCAGTGCTACCATATGGTCTCCCAACCAGACAGATTGACAGCGTAAGAATCAGAAAGAGAGAGGTGCGTACGGGAAGGGAACTTCGATACAAATTCCTGTGATGCCAGCAGCAGCAGCAACATCAGTAGTGAGTTGAAGCAAACACCAAATGGTACTTCACATGGTTTATGATTGTATAGCAACAGGTGTAACCAAAGTGATTTGAACAGGTGCTGTACTGCAATGTGGACAGCAAATGGAAAAACTACCACATTATTACTTTTCCTGGATAGTGTGCTTCCAAAAACAGAGACAAATGCACGATGCTTCCTCTGGTAAAATCAATCTGGAGGTAAACTACTCCATCATTTGGATATCTGGGGGTGAGTGTTTCTAAAGAAAATAGAAATGTAAAGATTGGAAGAGGATTTAGACAAGGATGCTGCTTGTCACCGATTCTGTTCAACTTATACAGCGAGTACCTTACCAAGGAAGCTCTTGAAGGTTTGGAGACTTCAAAATAGCAGAACAAGTAATTCACACTGTGAAATATGCAAATGACCTTGTACTACTAGCTAAGAAAGAAACGGTGCTACAGGGCATCACTGATACACTAACTAAAACTGGAAGATGGTACAGCATGGAAATGAACATGGAAAAAACTAAGGTAATGAGAATCTCAAGGCAACCATCCTCAGTGCATACATTGATAGATCAAAAACAATTGAAGAATGTGAAATATTCCAACTATTTGGATAGCATGATAACAAACGATGCAAGATGTACACATGAAATTAAATCCGGGATTGCAATGACCAATGCAGCATTCAACAATAAGATGACTCTTTTCACCAGAAAATTGGACTTAAATTTAAGGAAGAAACTAGTGATGTGCTACATTTGGAGCATAGCTTTGCATGGTGCTGAAACTTGGACACTTTGAAAAGTAGATCAGACGTATCTGGAAAGTTTTGAAATGTGGTGGTGGAGAAGATCATTTGGACCAATCATGAGAAACATAAGAAGTATCACATACAGTCAAGGAGGAAAGGAATATCCTACATACCGTAAAATGAAGGAAGGCTAACTAGATTGGTCACATCTTGATAGGAACTGCCTTCTAAAACACATCATTGAAGCGAAGATAGAAGGATGGTTAGAAGTGATGGGAAGACGAGGACCAAGGCTTGATGGCCTTAAGGAAACGACAGGATACTGGTAAGTGAAAGATGCAGCACTAGCTCGCACTCTGTGGAAAACTTGCCTTGGAAGAGGCTATGGACCTGTCATAACAGATTAGGCAATGAATGAACACAGCTCTGTACTCACTTGTATCAGTCTCTACGATTTATTGATGTTGAGTCACATGACTATTAACTAACTCCGTGGAGGAAAGTCCTTCTTGGGAAGAAATGTTACCCATGCAAAAAAAATTCTTAATTTTATGGAACCCAAAGATTCAATGACCGAGTTTATAACAGCCCCATCAATCCAGTCCATGCCCTTCCAATCCCTCCCATCTACGTTTAGGTCTTAACATGGGCCCGTTTCCTCGAGGTTTCCCCGCCACAACTATGCACTTACTACCGTACCTCCCACATTAACTTTCATCCTTCTATCAACTTTCATAATACGTGATTATTAAATTATTCAGCTCAGAATCGAATCGGCATTTTTTTATACACTGAGAATGGTTGGTCTCATGTTCATTCAGTCACGTTTACCAAAGTATTTAACAATAACGCAATACTTACTACAAAAAGCCATCTTCGCGAAGTGGTAGTCACGGCCACAGATTATCACGGCTGTCTGTGTGGTCTTATCTATGCAGGTCACGGATGAGAACAGCAAGTGGTTAAACTAGTCGCGGATAGGATCACAGATCGTATATGATAATGTGTCATGCTGCAGGGCAGCCAACGGTCTGTGATTAAATATTTGGGCCTTCCACATCTGGAAATCACTTTTGGGACATATTTACAATTGCCATAATTTTATAATATCGCTATTCCAAAGGAGGGCAAAGAAAATGCTTAACGTGATTAAAACACTCTTCTATATTAGTATATTGGTTGACAAATGTCACATCTATATATTACATTGGCGTGTCCTGCATCATTTGGGCAAAAGGGATGTACGAAATAAACGGATGAATCTTACCATTTGGTCTCACCTGCAACAAATTCTTTGGCCTAAGGTGTTCCCTTAAGTGCTAGTGCTAGGACAGTTAAAAGAGCTGCTGTTTTCGGGATTTCATACGTTGCTGCGTCCGCTTGAATGAACGTGCGAACGCATACCAATCATCATCATCATCATCATTTATTTACAATCCATAGATCCAATATACAGTCACAAAGACAAAACAGGATGTGGATTCGGTCAACAGCATATGAATTAATAAGTTATATAATATATACATTGTCAAATAAATACAAGCAGTTTGTAAAAAACAGACATAATATATAAAACATAATAATAATAAAACAATTCAAGCTTAGAATAACAAGTCATGCTGACATCTGGATAATAACCTTTAATATAATATAGACCTAGTAGAAAATGTATGTATGTATGTATTGTATGTATTTTATTCACAATCCGCAAATCCAACATACAGTCTCATAGACAAAAACAGGATGTGGATTTGGTCAAACATACAAACCAACAAGTCATACGAAATATACATTGTCAAACAACACATACAGTCTACAAAATAGACCTATTGCACAAAACATATAGTAAAACAATTAATACAGGATACTGTTAAAACCTAGCACTGACATAAAAATTAAAACCAATAAATCTTGTTCAGTTCATTATATTGTAATTAAAATATTCCTCTACAGAGTAAAAAGAATGTAGATGAAAAAATCGCTTTAAGGCATTTTTAAAAAATTTTATGTCATCAGACAATTCCTTTATATCAGCTGGAAGACAGTTGAAAACCTTTATTCCAAAGTAATAGGGTCCCTTGTAATATTTAGCCAGATTGGCTAATGGCTGGTGAAGATTTGTTTTATTTCTAGTTTCATAATTATGAACATCCATATTTACCTAAAATAGGTGTTTATTATTCACTATATGTAGTATTAGTGTATATAAATATTGTGAATAAAAGGGCAATATTTCCATTTTCTTAAACAACTTCCTACAAGAGTCCCTAGTAATAAAAAATAAAAGAAAAGAATTTGTAACAGCCCTGTTTACGGTTAAGATGGTATTAGTTTGGTAGTATTGAGTGCACAATTTATCTTGTTGAGGTACAAATTACTCATATTCCTGCAGTAATTTTGAAGACAAGTTTTTGGGTAACCTGCAGAATGGAACCAATAAATAGCGTGCTGCAGTCTCATGAACATATTAGATTAGAGCTATTCTAAAACATAACCTGTCATAATTTTAGGGGGCATTTTTTGTGACCTAAAAAAGGCCTTTGATTGTGCAATCATGGTATCTTATTATCAAAACTCAATTTTTATGACATAAGAGGTAAATTCTTAAGTTTAATCAAAACTTACTTGGAGGACAGATATCAAAAAGTACAACTGTAAATAATTGACATAACATCTACTGAAGGGGGCGGGGGTTTCTTTGGGGGTTCCACAGGTTTCAATTGTTGGGCCTTTGTTATTTCTTATTTATATTAACGATCTTCCATTAATACTAGAAAGACATCCTTCCCTTTTCTCTTCACTTATGACACTAGTGTTGTCATAACGATTACAAATAGTACTAATTTTCTTAATAACAGTAGAGATTTTCTCAAAATTAAATAAATGGTTTTCTGCAAATTTATTATCATTAAAGTATGATAAGACTAATTTTTTTGCAGTTTAGAACAAAAAATTAATTTAGTATACATGTGATATTTGAATGTAACAATCGATATACAAAATTTGACACTAAATTTCTTGAAATATTAGTGTATAGTACCTTACAATGGAATGCTCACATCAATTCACTTTTAATCAAACTTAATGCTGCATGTTATGCCTTAAGAACCCTTAAACCAATCGTGTCACAAGTATTAATTATGGTTTACTTTGCTTATTTCCATTCAATTATGTCCTATGGCATAATTTTTTGGGGTTCTCACCTCACTGCATAAACATTTTTAGATTACAAAAAGAGATATTAAGAATAATCACTAATACCAGTAAAAATGAGTCATGCAGAAAAGTATTCAGCAACCTCAAAATTTTGACTCTTCAATCTCAATACATTTTCTCACTCTTAAGCTTTGCTTGTAATAATAAGGATCGATTTACACGTAACTTAGATATTCATTAAATAAATATACTAGACGTTCGGATTTTCATTATCCCACATAAAATTTAACAGTTTTTCAGAAGGGCTCTTATTATATGGGTCTAAAAGTTTTTAATAGTTTACCATCTTATATAAAAATTAAAATTAATATTAATGAATTTAAATGATTAATTAAGATCTTTCTGTATTGTAATACCTTTTATACTTTGGAGGAATATTTTAATTATTTTAACCATAACAAAAATGATAACACAATATGAATGTTTTAATGAGCTTATGTTCTGCCTGTAATGTGTGCTTAGGTTTCTGCCTTTTAACCTTAATTCAGTAGTTTTTGATACTCTGCATCTATACTTATTTATTTTGTATGGATATTGTCACATATTGACAAAAGCCTATGGCTATGCTTGTTATGTTTATCATTAAGTATATTCTTAAGTGTATTGTATGTTATTTGATGAATTAAATATCCCATGGTGCAGATTATTGTACCCTCTGAGGATTGCTGGATATATAAATAAATATGAAATATAATGTAACTATTGCAAAATTATCTGTGATCAAGTTGCATTATATACATTATCAACATGCATTAGTAGTGTAACATAGCAAGGTTTATGTGCACCAAGAACCCAGACAGCACTGCTGATAGGATAGCTGTTAGCCTCCCCTGCTGGACAGTTGGCAATATAGGTGCCTCGCAAAGACGCACACACTGCAGGTTTAAAGGCAGTAAGATCAAAATTCCATCAACAGACTGTATTGAGAGCAGGCTTATAACACTGCTCAAAAAGAATTTATGTTAATTTTTTCACGACTTCTGAATGAAATGTGCCTGCTGAACACATGACATTGGTTTTCCTTTAGTGTCGATATTTCAAGAGATATTTTGCATTTTAGGTTTTTAAGAAAACCGCCACCATCAAGCACTTGCTCTTCTTAGTTAGTGTTCCAGCTGCTATATGTCACCTGAATACAGGCTTGTCTTCTTCCTTCAAGATCGACAGACTTCGATATATTGATTTCAGTCTCTATCATCGATATTTTCACACAAAGGAGCTTGATTGTGTACTGAATGTTAGCTGCAGTTGCGTGATTTCAGTACTTCTTCAGCGTTTTTCATTTTAAAGTAAGAATGTCAAAGGGAAGAGGTTGTAAACTTACAGTCGATTATTTTTGTTATGTTTGTGGTTTCTATATGAGCCCAAAGCAGGTGAAACATAACACTGTGCCTGGGACGAAATTCTGCACAGCGTACAAAGCATACTTCGGAGTCCTGTCAGAGACCAGGATAAAATTTGGGCCCCCCATGTGTGTCGTGGTAGCTGCCGATCTACCTTAGAAGGATAGCTGCGTGGGACTAGAAAGTGTATGCCATTTGCTATACCTCGAATTTGGAGACAGCCTACAAGCCACCATAATGATTGTTACTTTTGTATGATTGACATAACAAAGTACAAAAATTCCAGGTATGCACAATGTAATCCACAAGGCTTTAGTTACAAGAAAGAACATCTTGCTGCCACCCCTCCACATTAAACTGGGACTACTGAAGCAGTTTGTTAAGGTTTGGATCCTAATTCTGCTGCTCTGCATCACATTAGAAAAATATTTCCTCTTTTGGCTGATGCAAACGTGAAAGGTGGCATATTTACTGGACCACAGATTCGTGTGATGCTTGCATCTCGAGATCTTGAACAAACAATGACTGTTGTTGAAAGGAATGCTTGGGAGGCCTTCAGAATGGTAGCGACATATTTTCTTCGCAACAATAAGTGTGAAAATTATGAAGAAATAGTGGAATCCTTGATTCAACATTATGAAGTACTAGGCTATAGAATGTGAGTAAAATTGCATTACTTGCATTTGCATCTTGAATTTTTTAGACCAAATCTAGGAGATGTTAGTGAAGAACATGGTGAACGCTTCCATCAAGATATTGAAGCTAGTGACAAAAGATACCAGGGACGATGGGATGCTGCTATGATGGGTGATTACATCTGGGGTTTGGTTCGTGCTGATGAGCGAAGAAGCACATCTGCTGTTCATTTTTAAATGATTGGTAATGCATGATCAATGTAAATATGTCATGTATTAATGTATATCCATGTGGTTTCTCCAGATTTTGTGTCATTGGCTTGTTTGTGTATTATGAAGACTAACAATAATGTGTACTACATTATTAATAGAATGAAGATTTATGCATATAATGTGGAGTGTTGACATTACAGGAAAATGAATGTTATATTCGTCATCAGCATCACAGAATTAAGTAATAAACACAAAAAAAATTGGATAAACAAAAAGTCAGTCAAATTTTGTTGCCTAGTGTAATCTTTCCCACAGAAACTGCTTCTCATATGCTACAGCAGCAATGGGCAGCTACAAAATATACTGGCTGTCCAAGATATAGAAAGCTGAACCAGAATAGGAAAAATTCCTGTGTTCTGAAGTTAGGGTGATGAATCATGACATTTTACTGTATATATACACATGCACTTATGCACACACAACAGTTTTCACAATAGTATCAGTTACTGTCACACAGGCAGCATTTTGTGTTACTTTGCAGTGAAGTCAAAAATAACATGAAAAAAGTACACATTTTTATGGTGAAAGTGAAGTTGCTCCTGTGCTTAATCAAGGGCCAGGCCACGAAGGCATATGGGGAAACGGCGGTACAGCTGCACACATTATTAACCATGGCAGTAGACAGAGGTGTACAGTCAGTTTTATGCTGTGAGGAGACCCCAACTGTCAACTGAAAATGAGACTGGGAGTTCCCCAGAACCAGTCTTGATGGATTGGAAAACATAAAAATACCTTTCCCCATGCTAGGAACCAAATCCCATCATACAGCCCATAGCCTGTACACTACTGACTACGCAATCCAGCACAACATATTTTTGTCACCACTATAATTAAAGACATATTTAGACCAGCATGCTAAAGTTCTGGATTTATAGCCAATTACACCATACCTTCAATCAGCAGGACATAAATATTTATTTTGTGAAAACTATCCAATTTATTTTTAGCAAGTATATTTATGCCATACTCTTGGAAAGAGCAAGATTTACAAATGGGAATGGCAAAACAAAGGAAATCGTGGAGCAGTTTGGTAGCCTTACTGTGAATCAATTAAAGGATCTGAGAAGCAACAAACATTTGTTGCAATGCCCAAACCTGTTTTTAAAAATCCTGATATACAGTGTGCAGACACAATGAAACTGTGTTAACAAATAATAGTTAATAGAGCTACTAAAATCCAAACATGTGTCTTTTGTGTGGCACCAAGTGTAAGCTCTCCCAGCCCGGCCTGCACAAAACTGAACCCAGAGTACCGTATATGACTGCTCTTTTCACTTGGCCATGTACACAATATTAGAGGATACAGAATCAAACCAGATCAGTGGAATTGGGTTCATGATTTTCTCCATCTCTATCAATGTTGGCAGCAGCACACAGGATTCTTGTAAGCTCCTCCACACTCACTGACAGATTACGTCCCTTCTTTGTTATCTCAGCTAGGCGTGCTGCTAGGACATGCTTGCAGGTGAGGAATATCTGGCCGCTGATTACTTGATAGCGGTATGCAGGGCATGGACAGTAGTTCACACCTGGGAACAATGTGTACGGTATCCCAGAACTGCCTGTCACCTGAAAATACAAGCACAAAGTGTCACACCCACCCACACCATAATTTGTTATAGTGCTTTCTCTTGTGAAACGCGCAACACTTCCTACCTGCACGACACACCTCCCTCCTGTCGCACGTAGATACACCACACAGTTTGTTTCAAGGAGTTCCAGGGCTTTCTCAAGAGGCCTTCCAAATAGTGAATGAAGTGCCAGGAGTGCCTCATCAGTCACTGGAAGATTGAAACACAGAGGACTAACCCAGACAGATTGAAGACTGATACTCAAGTTCACAGTTTGAGTAAATTTTTCTGCATGTTCCTATAACCCAAAGCATCCCACTCAGTATTACAGCCCCATCTATCCACATGATTTATGTTGAGGCAGACCCTGGATAGAAACATGTATTTGTAACAGTTTACTGGTTCCTAAGGAAAGCTGCAAAAGAGATTTTGGCTACATGTCTTTAATAAAAGTAAATTCATTCTTGCAAGATCCCTCTTGGACTGCTTGACCCTGAAGACTGAAACGTTGGGAAATACTTGCCCAATGACACAGCGTCACAAAAATGGCTGAAAACACCAACAGGACTTGGGAATGTGGGTAAACTTTTTCAACATGCGAAATATTAAGCCTCCTGCGAGGCCTTCCCACGTGTGAAACCGCATTTGGTGGAAATCATAACTTTTCAGGAAATCGTCCTCCTGCAATATCATAATTGTTAATATACAGGCATATTTCTGACCCCAAAAATCAAACTGCATATTTCATTCCATGTACTGTTCTCATATACATACATATTTTTTTCTTTTATGTTTCCGTGAAGTAAGCTTTAATTATAGTGCAATTTCTAACTACAGTAGAATTTCTTTAATCCAGAAGCTGATACTCCAGAAATCCTGATACTTCAGCAGTTAATGACAACTCATGATCCACAGTCTCCTGGTTCTTCAGCATCCCTGGTAGAAACTGAAGAGACTACAGGAAACACAGAAGATAACCCTGATGCCCCTGAACCAGCAGCTGAAGGAGATATCCAAATGGAATACTCCTGTGTTAGTTGTACAGCCAAAATATAGGAGCAGTAACAAAAACTTATTTGTAAGAACAGTATAGACATTGTTTGATAATCGGGCACCTATCTGGTCTTGTGGATGCTGGATTACAGGAATTCTGCTGTAAGGTGCTATATATATTCACCACAAGTTGTTGTTTTTAATTGGTATATTTACTGAAGAAACTGACTATGTGACTATGGTATTCAGTGGGAGTGAAAATTACTATTATTTGGGGAGTCCCGCTTCATCAGGTAAGCATTTAGACCACTACCTCAGCAGGACTGCAGTGTGTCTCAATCCACTATTTTTGCATCAGTCACAAAATGTAATGTCAATGCATGTCACAAAGCTGTCTATCATGGTCTTACAAGTATTCCAACCACAGACGTAACCACTGTCAAACCCAACCCAACATCATACAACAGAATGTAATGATGTGTAGCACCTTCTGTTTTACTGGTAACTATTAGAACCGAAGTAGATAAAGTGCTGTACACCAATACAGTACTCATATTCAAAAGTAAATTAAAAAAAAAGAGGCCTGACAATAACAATGTAAAAAAACAGGTAACAGTGAGAATGTTAATACAATATTGCCAAGCACATGTTTACTAGGATAATGTAGACAGTCACTGACGACAACGCAAATTAAGTGTACAAAGGCTGATGGTAATTCTATTCAACTTATCTTACTCAAAGCCACACAGAATGAACAGAATAAAATCTATATTCCTACTAGACACAAAAAACACTGCTCACAATCTCCATGCTGTTTGAATATCTGCTCCACCTCTTTCAGTAAGTCATTCACAACAGATGGCAATACATGAAGCCTGGTTCCTACAACAGAACAAACAGTGTCATTCCACATGAGATGTGAGGTTTTCATGGTAGTGCATAGTAAGATTAAGTCTTCTTGCATACCATGTATTATGGTAGCCAGGTACTGCTGCCTACATACTGCATTCAGGGCAGCAGATTCCTCCACAACGTTTGTATGTCTCTCAGACTGTGTGATATAACATACCAGAATACCGTCATCTTAAAGCCACTGCAATTATTTTATTTACCTATTTACATATTCTTGGGTTATTTAATGTATGTCAACAACTGCACACATCATCAAAGATAAGAGAATATGAATAGGGAATCTGTGAAGGATGAATGATGAAATGTATTGTGTTGAGGCATTTTAAAACATTATACTAACATTCACGTGGATGGATTATAGCTATCGTGACTTTTTCATGATTTTCCTTGGGCACATGTTACATCAGTACCTTGAAACATGTTACAGTTGCTTTTCTGCCAATAGCCATAATGCATTCAAGGTTAAATAATGACTGTGTTCAGTCATTCAACCTACCAACCAGTCACCTCCAAAACACAAAAACTGTAAATATGTGTATGGTACTTAAGTGTACAAATGTTTCAGCTGCAGCAGCAAATATGTGATGAAGGCTTGTCATTCCTTGACCTTTTAGCTATGTTAGCTATATAAATTAAAAATGTATGAACCTTGATTTCAGGCTTCCGCCGCGATGTTGATGTAATCTGTGGTCTTTTGTGTGATTACACGGCGTCGTGTGGTAATTATTTACCAAAGTGTATGACACCCTCAGAACTTATTTATTGAATATGATTCATGTAGAGTCCACACACAGTGCCAGGTTGCAAATGAGTTAGAGCTATACCTTTGCCTCCCCTCTGTTCCTGCACAGGCATGTCATGGTGTGACTTTTACCTTTGTACTGTAATCATTATATTTCCAGACAGCACACTGGTAGACAAAAGATTCTGAATTGACTGGTAGCAATCATTGGCTGACTTAACTTGTTTTCAATTTCCTCATGAATGCAATACTTACTACCTTTATGTAACAAATTCCTCATAGATTTTGGAAATGTGGCATAAATGTGAACACCAGTGCTAACTTCTAAATAAATCTCCTGACATCCAACAGATCTTCAGTAGCTTTCTTTATGGCGGTACTTTTGTTTTCACCTAATAAATAACGTTCTTCAGCACAGACAATACAGAATAATAAAATTATGTTACATAATCCCTTCATACCTTGCTCCAAGGCGGTTGTTGGTCTCACAGAAGTGCTTCTTTCTAGTGAGGAATGTGTAAAATTCTAGTTTTAATGTAGGGCAAAGTTAATCCATAAGGAGTTCCGTCCTGCAGTATGCACTTCTATCTCTAGAACTAAAACTGATATTGCAAATAATTACAAAAATACCTTGATTTTGCTTCCCACGACTGAAGTGTACACCACAATCTGCGATATTCATCTTAACATACAAGTCACAGACTCAATCTCTAAAATGTTACATGACGAAGTTAGCAAATATACACGCTTCTGTAATCCGATTAGTACATGTGCTCACTACTTTTGCAGTCTGTTATACTGCATACGAAGAAATTTGCGAACATGGCGTACACCGAAGGACGTACAAACGAATTAGGCGCGAAATCTAGAACATCAAAGATAAACACTACTCCAAAGAACGTACTGGTGTGTACCACAACCACGAATAACAGAAACTCTCCGATGATAACTATAATTATATTTTATGGTCATTTTTTATTTAACTTTATCTTTAAGACTGATGCACACTATACGTCACGTTTCCGTCCAATCACGGAACATCACGGTTCAGTAAAATTTTCACATGTGTAAGTAAAGTTGGTTGTTCACACTGACAGGAAAATGGATGAAAAATTAATAGAATTGGTGCGTAAATGTGAGGAATTATATGATATGTCGAATAAGAAGTACAGTGACAATGTCTGGAAGAAAAAAGTCTGGGGACAAATAGGTGACGAGTTCTGAAGAGTCCAGTATTCGCCCTCTGATTTTCTGCTTCTGAAGCACTTGTGAACCCACATATGCTTCGTTTTATCACTGAGAGCAGCGTTTTTCTCTTCATCTAACATCAATGCTATTGCTGGCAATTGTTTTTTAGAAAAAGATTGGTGCCGCACATTTGATGAAAATAATCGCAAGCCTCCGTAACTATCACGTGCTGTTCTGGAAGGTGACTGAACGCGACGGAGATTGTGAATCGGCTCTTATTCATAAATTCAGGAGTTGAAAGCGCCTGTGAACCGAACGGCGGACTAAAGGTTGACGAAGGAAATGCTGGACTATACGTATGACCCGTGGTATAAACCTACAGGCCGACATCAATTTGGAAGATAGAACAGAGGTGAAGAGAGCAGTTGTGATCAGTCCCGAAAGGAGTGAATAGGCACATACCGTAGCAAGGAAGATGGACAAATCATAAACTCTTAGTCAGAGATATATCGATAGAACACTACAAAGCAGTATAATAGACAAGTACATTGCTAACGTCGGGTCATCGAAAAATTGGCCTTAGCTTAACCTATTGTATGACCCGTGACGGTAACTGTAAATGTGAAAATACTATTTTCATGGAACAGGACCTTTCCTGGGAAGCTAAATTTCTTCTGCTGGACAAGAATTCCCCCCCCCCCCCCATTTTATTGCCTTCACAAGAGCCAGCCACTTGTTCCTATCATTGTCCAGAAGAACCCACTCCACTCCCATCCTGTTACTCTAACATCAATTTTAATGTAATCTCCCTATCTATTCCTAGGTCTTCCAAGTAGTCTCACTCCTTCAAGTGTCCCCACCAAAACCCAGTATGCATTTCTCTTCTCCCTCATGTGTGCCATATGCCCCACTCACCACATCCTAGTTGCTGAAACACCATCAAAAACCCATGTTTGCATGAGTATTTTCACAGAGCTTTTCATATCAGAATCATACAATAGTGAGACTTAATTGCAAGTTGTTTGTGACTGCAGATAACTGATGTAGATGATCTGTGAACTAGAGCAATGTACACAGAACATATTCATAAGCTGAAGTTGAAAATTAATGAACACTTAAAAATGAGTTTTTTTTTTTTTTTTTTGACTAAGTTATATGAATGTTAAAAACTAATATAAATAGAAATATATGCTCTGTAAAGTGGGTCCATTATGTAGGATGGAGGAAATGTACAAATGCTTGCAAATATGTTGGTGGAGCCACCAACAACAGCCTGAGTTCTGCATGTTATGTAATAAGATCTTTAAGGGCTGTAGTATCCAAGAATACTCTAAGAATGATATATTTTTCGTATGTACATAGCATAATAACATATGGAATAATATTTTGGGGGAATATGTCTAATGGTATTAAAATTTTCAAAAAGCAAAAGAAGATTATAAGAATTATGACTAATTCTGGGAAAATGGATTCATGTAGGGCATTGTTTAAAAGAATGAAAATTCTTCCACTATATTCGCAATATATATATATTCACTATTGTTATATATGATGAATAATAAGCATCTATTCATGGATAACTCAAAAGTGCACAACTATAATACTAGAACAAGCAATGACCTTCATTTACCTACTGCTACTTTAACAAGGTATCAAAGAGGAGCTTATTACTCGGGTGTAAAAATTTATAAGCAACTTCCTGCTTATATAAAAAATGTTGATAATAACACCAGGGTTTTTAAAAAGACCTTAAAAAGGTTCCTTCTTTTTAATCCATTTTATTCGATTGATGAATATATTGAGTACAATAAGCAACATAATAAATTTACTCCAGATGTTTGATGTGATACTGTATTATGTAAATATTATGACAATAATTTTAGTATGGACTGCTGTAATTTACAGGTATAATGCTTATGTGTTTATATGGGACCATTTCTATATCCATAAGTTTTAACTTGTAAATGGATTAACGGAAAATAAATAAATGAAATAAAAAAAGGGTGGTCACATGCTAGGGCATTAACAAGCCCATACTGTAAAAATTTACATCTTATGAAATGTCACAAAGGAATGACAAATATACAGTTTTAGTCAGAAACCTGATGGTTGAAACCACTTGGGATATTGAGACATAGACAGGAGAATGATATTAAAAGGAATGGGAGGATAATATTAAAAGGACATTTAAAGACATGTGGTATTCGGAGCAGAGTAAATTTGTTAAGGACAAGGCCTAGTGGTGGACTTCTGAAACTTGGGTTCCAAATAGAGGTGGAGAGATCTGACTATCTCGGCAATTATACATTTACCAAGCACAAGTCTGTAACAGGTAGTTAGAGCAGTATGTTGAACTTCTAGCATGTACCATTTTTAAGAAGTTACAAAAATTATTTTGGAATCTTAAATGAAATGACCATTTTGGTGTCTTCCATATCAGGATTTAAGATCATCAGATATAGTTGATGAGCATAACAGGATTTACTTGAAGTTGGATCGCATTCCAGTCTGTCACCTTCAGTAAGGTGAAGGATCTATGATAAACCAGAGGCTTGCAGAACAACTAAGCTTCATAAGATGTGAGGTGTAAAGTGTCAATACAGGCTTATAAATTATTTGGTTGTAGGATTCTGTTAAGTGAAAAAGCAGTTACATCATTGTGTACTCTTTCCCAGTGAACATATAAAAAACGAAAAACATCATTCTGAAGAAATCACCAGTAGCCACAGCAGAGGAGCTGTGGAGGCATGATGGTGATGAAACAGCAGCTGCCTCCATACTAAACTGAATACCAGCTCTGTCACTGACAGGCAGTCATTTGATTGCAGTGAGTGTAATTATGTCATAACACATAATGTTTTAAGACTGAAGGTAAAAGTTAAGTTGTGCCTGTGCTTACTTAAATGGTGGGGGTATAGCTCAACATATTAACATCAGCATTAGGTAGAAATAAGTGTCTAACTTCATGCCCTATCCATTTTAACCCTAGTGAAACTGCCCCTGTTACCATTTGGAGAGGAGTGTGGGGACCCCTGGAGCCAGTCTGAATATGGCGGTGAAGATAAAAATCTCTTCCCTATCAGGAATCAAACCCCAGTTCTCCAGTCATCCAGCCTGTATCCTAGCCAAACTGACTAAGCTATGCTTGGTCTCCTAACATCAGGATATAGTGCAGTTAATCATATGGCAGCATGGCTGCTGTAATGTGTTACCTGATTTTTGTCACCTCAAATTGCATGTAAACACAAATACACAAACATTATGGCACAAACACATTAGTTATGCTATGCTGGAAATTTATGATTACCCTGTAGGTAGCACAGAAGTTTTGTTACAATTTATAGTTAATAGTGCTGACTGTGTGACTCAGAATATCAAACAACACAAATGTCAGGGGGGGGTTTGAAAACTTAAATCTAAACTAATCTAACCCAAGTTTTTCATAGTAGCATATTCTTTGGAAGTGATGCAATGGTTATATTGCCATGACTTGTTTGATGAAATTACGTATTAGCAGTACATGCATATACAGGATGATCCAAGAGTTGTGGACATTACTGTAGATGACATCCTAGGTCTTTGTTATCAGAAAACTTCCTATCAACATGGGTCCTATTTTCAATGGTTATGGTGCTATGGGCATGTTTAATTATCATAAATACACTCCTGTGAACCATGTCTCACACTTCAACAGAGTCTGTTATACGCTATGCGACCTTCAACAGCCTTTGTTTCTGCCACTGAAACGGAGGTGATGTCTGCACATTTCAGGTTCATCTCTAGTACTTCGATGCGCACGATTCACACCTAAGCAGCAACATGTATCGTGGCTGAGGGTGGGATTTTTTAAATCCACTTTTAAGCCCAGGTCAGTGTAAATTAAGGGCAGTTTCTTTCGTGAAATTAAATCTAGACTATGTTTATTGTTTTATCCCATATATTTTTAATAATCCTTACCTTCTATCCTACGTTTTGAGCGGTCATAACTCCGTAACCATTCAGAATTTGACACATGTTAATATGAACTTTTCTATATCACAAAGACGTAGGAAATAATCTGCTACAGTAATGTCCACAAGCCATGCATCACTCTGTATAGTGCAACAGGTACATTGCCATGAATTGCTTGGTAAGAATGATATTAAGGTTGAACGTTTTTATTACTACAACCCCCCCCCCCCCCCCCCAATTAAGTGGTTGAAAATATCATTCACAACTTATTTTTTCAGAATGTGCCCCATTCAAATGTCTGTATACATGCATCATACATTCTTGTCATTGATTCGTATATTACACCATTTTACTGCATTTCACTAAACCTATTCTGACCTACCTACTTTATTCATTCAGCTGTTATGGCTCTTATATGTTGAAAAGAACATCATGCACAGTGTGTGCCGATGGTCAGTATACGCATCAGTAAGGAACAAACATTGACAATCTTTCCAACAAACATTCTGTGCTACATAATCTTTATGTTTCTTGTCCAACTCACGGTGTGCATGGGTGTGGGGGCACCATGTCGTCAATGGGCAGAAGGTGAGGATTGCCAAGGTGGTCCTCTCCGATGTGTGTCTGCATCCTAGGCACATTTTTCCCCAGACAGTGCACCACATTCATCAGATCATTGATTTTGCGCTCAATGATATCCAAGTATAGCATCACATTATATGCTGTCACATGTACATTGTCACCTGTGATGGAAGTAGAACCTTCATTGTGGGTCTGAAACTTTGTATCAAGTCAAACATCTTAAGTATGATACACATTATCAGGTGCATGAGTAGTAGGAAGAAGTTGTAAAGGGGATTAACCATATTATTTAATGTACTCTCATGGTTAGGGTTGGTTGTGAATTAAAATGTAGTTCTGGTAATAGCACAGCAATGCCAGCTCTGCATAAAATAAACCATACATCTGATAGCTCAGTTGAGGACCCTTGCACTTCTGGAATCAAAGGACAAACAATTATAAAAAAATTCCATAAGAGAAGAGTGATCCTGTGATTTCTTAATTACCATTAATACTACTTGTGAGCAATGGCGATATCAAGCAGTGACAATGGTCAATAGTGCCATTAGGTTACCAGCTGCCTTTACAGTTCTACCGCCTAGGGCAAAGATTAGTGCAAAATGGAGAGTACTTGCGAGATCTGAGGTTCTCACAGTGGTGTTGCTGAAGGTTCAAGTCTTCTGTGATGTAATATTGTGTTATTATTTCCTGGTATTTCAAAGGATTGCAGTACCTTCGCCTTCAGGGTCAAGCATTCAAAAAAAGAATTGTGATTCTACTTTGACTGTTTGGATCTAAACACAAAGGTACTATGATCGTTAGAAATGTCAGAAAATGCTCACCCAATAGTGGAGCATCATCTCAGAAGTTGTGTATGTTCTAGGAAAGAGACCTATTATGTATGGGAAAAAAAACTTTTCTTCTGTTTATCACATGGAATAATAAATTAACTAATGTATTTATTTAATTTTATATTAAAATATAATACAGTATTTAATAACCTATTTATTATTTAATAATGAAGTAAAAACTTCTTAACTTGCTATTTATGATGTTTGATGAATGGGTGGTCTTTACTGAGCCAAAACCTCACATTAATGATCATGGAAACTATAATCAGAATTAAAATAAATTTAGCATACTGAAATAACACAATTTGTTGAATGTGAAAATACAAATGTACTGTAATTTTCATAGTGCACATATATACAGTCAAATCCCAAAACAGCACCACTGTTGTTCACCGCAATTTGTGGCAGTATGTCAAGGGTGGTGGTATATTGATATATTGTATAGGAGGGAATTTCTTTTCACAAACTTTCTTGTGCACTAAGAGAGGGTGGTGTTATAGAGGGGGTTCACTGTATTAAGATCTAAAAGTCTAACAAAGAAGAAAGAAAGAAACAAACAAAGAAGTGACATTAATATTCTTAGAAAATTAAAATTAACAAAAATAAGGCAGGACAAAAAATAAAACTGAGGGAAGAAAAGAAGGGCCTCCATTTTATTGTTGATTAGTGGGCAGTTATTGAGGAAATTCTGATCACACTAGCACCAAACTATTTACTTGGTAGCCAGTGAAATGTATATAGTGACTCAATCACCACTATATGACAGCTACCAATTCCAGTGATCACAGGAGCTCCTGTCAGTTACTAGGTACATGCAGAAATTTAAACAGCGACTCTAACCACAACAACATGAGATACTGAATAACTGGCAGAGATGGTGAATTTCAAGTAAAAGTGATCGGATTCCTCTTGTCAATAAAGTATTCATTTTTCTGGCCTGTGTTACAGGTAACTGAATCACATCTAAATCACCCTGAAAGTTTATTTTAGTATGAAGACATGTAAACCATCCAGCCAAGTTCTGAATTAGAAAGATGAAGCCAGTTCTAACTTGTGCACCAAAAATCCCACAAAGATTTACTTTATTGCCTGTTTTGCTAGCAGCAACTAACAAGTACCCATTTGAAGTTTCAAGTCTCCTGGGATGACGCTATAGTTTGATGTTTCCCAGCGTTTCAAAGGAATGTAATGCTGTCTTGGATTGCTAGAGCCTGAAGATCAAGGCACTACATTCCTTCAAGCACACACCCAATGACATAACATCATGTCCCAAAAGACTTGAATCTTCATCAACACTGCTGTGAGGATCTCACATCTTGCAAGAACCCTGTTGTCTGAAAGTGGACATAATTATCATTATCATCTGCTTAATAAATATAATGTGCCTAATTAAAACATATTAGTTACACTCACCCAGTAGTGAGAGGATGGGGGCATTGTCACATCGCACTATGTGAAAAATGTTGTCAATTCCATGCAGCAGGTTATCGAGAGTAATCCTATATTCCTGCAGCTTCCTCTCCACAGAGTCAGCACTGCTCCTCTTCTCAGTAAGTGTGTTACTGAGATGAGCTAATGTTTCCTGCTGCTGCATTGCACGGCGATTACTCAGTTCACGCTGGTCCTCAGTCTTTTTGTGTAGCTCACACACCTGGTCCTGCAGCATCTCCACCTGAAGAAAGTTGTGGCTACAAACAGCTATTCTACTACAAGGAATACCATTAACTGAGACCAACATGTACCTCGTTGTTGAGTTCAGTAACATAATTGAAGATTGCGAAGTTTTCCTCCTCCTGTTTCACAAACTGTGCAGCTACTCGATCAATGTCATCCTCTCCAGAGAATTCCTTAATCTGTGACAAGATGTCCTCAAATTTAGCAATCATATGTTCTGTGGCTTCCCTTTTTTTCTCTGTGGACAAGATGAGTTATGAAATGTTTAAAGCTCTGCTGAGATAACAGCAACAACACAATGCAAATATGAGCACTTAATCCATTTTTTTTAACAGATATGTTCCGGCATTAAATTAGAACATTTATCCAACTCACTGCGTTTGAGGGCCTCCCTTGCCTCCAGGTCAGTCATGATGCGTTGCTGCCCTTTAACACCCAAAAATTTCTGCAGTTTGTCATCATGGTCCAAGCACCGCTGCAATTCCCTCATCTCCTGTCTCTGTTGCTGCAAGTCCTGCTTTCCACGTTCTTTGAGAGCCTGTAACTTGTTCTGTGATTCTTCTCTCTGATCATATGCCAATGTGGCCTGCTCAATCAGGTCCACCATCATCTTATTGCCAGAGTTGAGGTGGTTCACCAGCTGTTGGTACAACTTATTGAAATATGCCCTATCCTTTAGCAAGTGGTTGATCTCCTCACGCATCTTATCATTGGCAGCAATCACCATGTTGAACTTACTGGTTACCTGAGGAGAAAGATATGCATTTCGCTTGACATGCCTGGTACCTGCCTTTTTAAAGCACTGTGTCCAGGCCTGGACCATGAACTCACCACTCCGAGCCGGTTCTCCAAGTTGTTAACATTCCTCTGACTTTTAAGTGACTTCTGTAGCAACATACTGTCACTAATGTCAAGTTTCTTTAGCTCAAACACTTCTTTCTCTACCTTCTTTATTTGCAAGCGGAGTTCTGATAACTGAAACACACAGGTTACAGCCTTGTTCAGAATATGGACTGCAGTATATGTGGACCAAGTTGTTTGCAGTATTAGGACATATCACTTGTGCTGCTTGCATTGAAGCAATCAACAAACATATATCAATCACCTGCAACTTCTCTGATTGGATCTCAGCATCATATTTGTCAGTTAGGTTAAGCAGCCGTACAATTTCTGATGCTATCTTGTTGTCCTTAACATTATTCAGTGGGGACCTGGCCACATGAAGATCAGTCAACAGCTCTTTCTTCTCAGCATCCAGCATTCTAATCATTCTCCTGCAACAATCATTGATTGCATCTCTATGAACATGGACAAACAGATTCATAAGGCACTGTCACCACCCACACTTATGCAGCTCCCTGACTCCTCTTTTATCTCACATGGTAACAATTCATCAGAACAGAAGAGCCCTAACATGCAAATTCAAGATTTGAAATATTACTTATTTGCAGTCAAGGTGATCTCATCAATGTGTAGTATTAACACAAATTTTCCATTCTTGGTTTTGGCAAGGCGACAAGTAACTCACCAATGTGGGTTTTATTGTTAAGAACACATAAGTAGTTAAAGACAAGAGGCAACCCGTCTTTTTCCACACTTCTCACAAAAAAATTGTATGTGGACAACATAAGCAATATGATAAAACTGTATGATCATTGAGTATTAAGACTATTATTGTCTGGTATGAAACAACACATAGGATGGAAGACAGGTACCAATGCTTCAGAGGAACCTGCTGCTTCCATCCTCAGGCTAAAATCTACTACCTTAAGATGGAGACAGTAGGTTCCCCTTGAACGTTGATACCTAATTACCAAACTATTCAGTATGTCGCCTACAAAGATCGTAGTATGAAGATATTCAATATGTGTTTAGAACCTTTGTCTCTGTAAAACAATGTTTGCCTCCTGAGAGTACGACTGTCGGTCTCCTTCCATAATGCGATACTGTCGCTGCAGACGGCTCAATTCTGCTTCCGCCAGTTGATCCATGTCCAGATCTTCGGCAGCTGCCTTCCTTAGCGCCATTCTTTAGTTTCTAGTAGCATAAATGAAATCGCCTGCAACTATATGACGGGTCAATAAAGCTTGTTCCTCCTACGTTATATACTTCGCAAGTACTCTATATTCATCTCACAAAACATCCATGAGATCTGCTCTGTTCTGGTATATTACGCAGCGTCGAGTGGTGATCCTTCACCGACGTTTCGGGACAATGTCGGTGAAGGTACCACTCCACGCTGCTTAATATCCCAGAACAGCGTGAAAGTGGGACCGATACGTTGTCCCGAAAACCCTTGAAGGTGGGACCGACACGTTGTCCCGAAGCGTTTTTGAAGGATTACCACTCGACGCTACGTAATATCCCAGAACAGCGCAGATCTCAACAACATCCCGACGGAAGCCTGAAATCACAAAACATTAGTGGTTGTCACAGAATGTTGGAAACACCAGTACAGTGCTCACGTTGTTTATCAGACAACACACTGTTGCTATGACAACCCTTGACATGGCGTCTATTTCCCGGAAGACTTGAATGTAGAACTCGCATGGACAATTCGGCCCCCTCACTGTCGGATAGCACTAGCGCTGCAGTCTCGTCATATGTTCGCCAAAGGCAGGGTACCTGGCGTCATCCTTTATTAAAAATTATTTGAATATACTACAAACGGCTAGAAGTACAAAGTACCGGCTTTCCCGCCTCTAAATGTTGATTACATCCTAAATACGTTTATAATTGCGGACCCCGCACCGCTGGGCAAGTGGTTCCTAATGTTTCGAAGGAGCGTATTGTCTTCGTCTTCATGAGTCATTGGTCCACGAACATTCTCTGGGAGATGCTGGTATTTATTATACTGTATACCAGTGGTATTCAACCTGGGGTACGCGAAGATATCTTAGAGGGTACGTAAAATTAAAAAATATATATACTATTTCGTGATAAACACTGAATAATCAGGGCCAGATTTAGGGTTAGCCACAAGAGACCCGGACGTAAGGACATGCGATTTGGGAGCGCCATTTTTTTTCTCTCTCTCTATCCTTTATGCGATTCTTATCTGGGCGGCTAGTTTCATTTTATTCCACATAGTGCATATAATTTTGCTTTGCTAAAATACCTTTGTTCCTTTATTAATTTTTATATGATAGGCAATAATATATTTGTTATTTAATAGCTTGATTCTCCTTTTTCTCATTTAAAACTTATTTAATACATTATTTTGAATGTAATTTACTTAACTTATTTTAGATGAAGATTATATACTATGTATAACTTGAACTATGCACCAACAACTTTGGGGGTACAATGTTGAAGAGAAATTATATGTGGGGGTACGCGAACAAAAAAGGTTGAATACCACTGCTGTATACTACATGACGTTGCAGGAGTAAGGTTTATTTAACGATGCTGTCAGTAGTTCCGACTCTAGAGCGTCGATTTATAAATTGAAAAACTACGTGCAAGCGGCCGTAGCCTATTTTGTGGTTCTATCCGACATTTGCTCACAGGGCTTTAAAAACCACGGAAAAAAAAGTTTTTACGATAACACTCTCTGGGTCAAGGATGCAACCCGCGAATACGAATGGGTGTACAATACACTTGTCCTTCAACTACCTGTTTGACGGCAGAATGTTTTCATTCAGACGTTAATATTGTTATCCTGAATGCTAAAAAAAATGAAATTATGATACGTAATCCACATGAATATACGGGGGCGTTAATTTCGGTGTGATGAGATTTTCGATAGGCATATCAATGTAACGAAACTGGGGTTTTATACAGTAAGACTTGTTCTGAGGGACAAACGCAGACTGAGCGTTCTTAAGGGTATATGTGGACTCAAGAAGGATACAATAATAGCATGGAGACACCAGTCGGAACCCTCACAATTTGTACCCTTCACCTAATAATTTGGCTAAAGTGCAGAAGGGTGTATACTACTCAGGGATTAGGATTTTCAATAACTTACCACAAGACATTAAGAACTTGTCAAACGATGTTAATAAATTGAAATAGGCCCTAAAAAAGTTTCTTCTTGCTGGCTCTTTTTATTCCTTAAGTGAATATTTTGACTGGAAAACAAGGGGTGATCTTGGTTCTTATAAACAGTCCATAAGTGTGATTTCAAAAAGTTTCATTAATTATATTAAAAGTTATACAAACAACCAATTACTCTAGGCTTCTGTTTATAGTTACCATGATTTCTTTTACTCATTTTAATTTATAATTTGTTTATTATTCTATGTATGTATATATTATAATATTGCAGTACTTTACATGTTTTTGTGAGACTGTTTACATTACTTATTTATTGCTAATATATGTTAGATACTTTTCATAGTTTTAATTGACGTATGTGTAACATAACACACACTATTTAATATTTTACTATTTTATATGGACAATTTCCATATCTCAAGGTAATTTTCTAATTGGATCTATGGAATGTATAATAAATAAATAAATATTTTGGGGGCAAGTAAATGCTCTGGATTGTGTCAGAGAGAGAGAGAGAGACAGAGAGGTGTTTTGCTGGATAATGATGTCAGTTGCAAAGACTATACAGCGTTGGTAGAATGATACAGGCAAGGGAAAACCAAAGTACACAAAGAAAACCTGTCCCAATGCCACTTTGTAAACCACAAATCCCACATGGGCTGGTGTGCAAATGAGGCTGGTGGCCAATAGTGTGAGCCAAGGCATGATCTGCCCAAAGTGGAGGAGTTCTACATTTCAAAGTACCCTAAAATGCACTCATGGCCATACGGTGGACACAGGTCTGCAGCATGTGAGGAATTACAGGCTGGTACAGTGCAATAAGGTTGGTGTTGAAGGGTTAACCTAAACAACCAGGTTCGTATTTAAATTTTTGTGCACTGTTCACAAAAACCATATTATTTGGACAGAAAAAGACAAAAGTATGAAATAAACAGCATTCTGTGGAAAATGAAACAGGGATAATGAAGCATGTCTTTAAAAATGCAATAAATTTTATTGTTGCCTAAATATATAAAATAAATTTGTAGGGATGCTTTTTATGTGCATTCGCATATGTCAACATCTCATAGGTCTAGGTGACACCTCAGTAATCAATAGGCAATCAACTTCACAACCATCAGCCCACAGTGTTTTCCGATCTACAGACAATCGGTCCCTTGACACATTCTTTGAAAGCCCTTCAGCAGCCCAAGGTTACAGTGCTTCTTCCCCAACTGCTCTCTACCGTGAGTCTGCCAGCAGGTGGCATGATAAGACACTGCTGGTGCCAGGGTAATGCGCGGACCATTCCGTTCTTCTCTAGCCAAGGCACCTGCATCATCATTACCTCAAATTCCACCATGAGAAAGGACCCAGAGGACCACATGGCTTCCATTTCTACCCTCAAGATGTAAACAGCTGTTTCCTTCAAAATGCTGCTATCTGCCAACTACACAGTATTACATCCTGGCAGGACCATATTTTG
Source organism: Reticulitermes speratus (assembly GCA_021186555.1). Taxonomy (NCBI): domain Eukaryota; kingdom Metazoa; phylum Arthropoda; class Insecta; order Blattodea; family Rhinotermitidae; genus Reticulitermes; species Reticulitermes speratus. The sequence goes on along the minus strand of JAJKFL010000039.1, from coordinate 39,249,931 downwards.
ATAATATGAAATGTTCACAGTTCAAAGTGTGTAGGGGAATAACAAGGCAACTACTGAACTAATTAAATGGGGATAATCATATTTAAAAACAGGTGATAAAATCTTGCTAGCAATTTTAAATTCCTCACCGCTTAATTAGAACTTCCCCCTCCATTCACACTCCTTGTGGACTGTCTAATAATGGGGCATCTCCATCTGATCTGTCTTCAAAAATGGTTTAAATTTAATAAAAACTGTAGCAATGTCACCCCCCCCCCCCCACCCAAAAAAAAAAAGCACACATATGCATGTCCATGCAGGAAAGAACCCACTGACTGAAAACAATTTGAAAGTGTTGCTATTAGTTATAAAATAAAAAGTATTTTGGGGCACAATGGAGGAATTTGCCTAAAGAGACTATGCAAGACTGCACAGCATATGCGAGTACAGCCAGTAACATGGCTGTAAAAATCCAGTGTGTTTGTTACAAGTACCAGCCAGTTCAATGCTTGTCACAAATGTCTTTATACCCAACTGTTACAGATCAAACTCTGAAGATGTCTAGGTCTGACAGACACGACGACCTCCGTCGGTACTGAAGCTGACTGGCTCAACTACAGGAACATCCAAGAGTAATAAGGTTATATACTTTGAAAACCATGTCTTCTTTATGGCCTATCAGACTGACTTCAGTTTCCCATCTCTTAAAAACAGCCCTCCATGCCCAAGTCACACCTAAAAAGACACGCAATGCACGTATAATGTAACACTGAAGCACGTTCAAGCAACCACTGTTGCTATGGAAAAGCAATAAGTATTACATATTCTGAGTGTGTCTGTAGCCTCAGTTATCCAACATGCAGATCATTTGACGTTATTATATTGTCATCATTAGCCTTGCCGGCTGTACAACATTTTTCCACATTATCTCATAAATGGCATTATTTTTGGAAAGAAGTTACTGAACATAAAATGTGTTATTTTATATTCCCTGCAACTTTTGGCTGAAATATTTCTCATTCTAAGAAGAATTCAGTGAGATACTATCATAAATGTACATAGGTCTTCATGTAAAGTACCCACTTTCTTGTCAGATTTTAATGAAACTTGAACTTTCTTGACAGGTTTTCGATAAATACTCAGATACAAAATGTCATAAAATCCATCCAGCGGGAGCTGAGTTGTTTCACGTGCACAGACAGACAGACGTAACAAACTTAATAGTCACTTTTCGCGATTTTGTGAATGTGCCTAAAAATAATACAAAAGTAACAAACATGAGACCAACTGAAGATTACCAGTCACCCAAATTTCTATCAGATTACACAAAGTGACACTTCACAAGACAGTTAAAAGCTGTTGAGACACTCCAAAACCAATTGTTAATTTTACTGCTAAGGTCCTCTTTTCACATGAGCTACTTTCATCTTGCTTACAGAGTGGTTGTTGGATTATGATAAAACTGAGGTTCAGACATTTTATATTTGAACACCTCTACTGATGACATGAAAGAAGTTTCATGGGCAGAAGTGATGACAATGTCTGGTGCTTCACACTCCTTATCTACTGTTGTCTTTCCTTCCAGTCTCCTTTGGCCATTTCAACCAGTTGAACCTTCTTGTCACTAATGATGTTTACACCTTACGAATACCAACATTCACATGACAAGGTCGGCTGCACAACTGGAACAAAGAACAGGGAAGTAAGCTGGAAGGGAGATGTGCAAGGGATCCATCCATGAAACTGTGTTCTGTGTCGACAGCATAGTTATGATTGTACAAGTCTTACAGCTTGAAGGTCAAGATAATTAAATTACTAAAAAGATATAATCACTCAGTCACATATCTCCAACGGTATGCTTACTGCCTTATCTCACACCCTTACACACCACACATCTGAGAAAATATAAATTACAGAAAAGTGCCACATTTCACTTCATACCAGGCACCCTATACAAAAATTCACCATCATCATCATAGTAGCAGTCTCCTATCTTGAAGGTGCACCCCTCCTTCCACTTATCGGCTGGCACTCGGATTCTCTCTGGTGGATCCTTAGGGAGGTCAGAGTTTGTTTCAACCACTAATGGACTCGGTGCAGCAGAAGGATCACTCACTGTCTCAGTCGCGAAGTTTGAGCTTGCATCATGAACTGTCTCTGGCACATCTTCATGCTTCTTAAGCCCAGATACCATAAACTTGGCATCTGGACTATTTTCACGACCCTTCTTAACTGCCCTCAAAATTCTTTCTCTGTATTTGTCTAGTGTTACCCCACCATATCGTGAGTATGGCTCCCGCCCCTGCAGAAGGAATGAATCACCCTTTGGGACTGTTGAGGTATCACCAGTTCTCTGCAACACGTATGGGTCTTCTCTATCGTCCTCTGGCATGTCTTTATTCTTTAGCAACTTGTAGCTTTCTATAATACTTCCAAACTCTGACTGTTTTGGTTTTGGTATGCTGTTTGCACCTCCAAACATTCCACCAGTATCTGAAATCAAGTAAGAAGTAAAGGTACAGTTGTCCCTGTGCACACCATCGAGGTACGGTGAAAGGTGCAATATCCGGCACTGGATGATCCCGATAGCTCCTTGAACTGGAAAATTACAAAGACCCACTAAACTTCACTATTTCACCTACTGGCAGCACACAGCACCAATTCCAAGAGCCTAAAAAGTGAAAGTTAATCAACAAACAATATTTATACAGTAAATTTACATCAGCAAACAGTTAAGAGAGAACAGCAAAATGTGTCTTTTTTTTTTGCGCCATATACACCATGTTACATAAGTAGTTATTAAAAGAGAATAGAAAGGATGGTGGGGGCAAACAGGACAGGACATCAAGTGACAAATTAAATTATTATGGCAGTCCGTGAGGCTGCTAGCTACACTAATATACGCATTACATTTAACGTTCTATTATCCACAAAACTGTGACATCCGGCAACCCTTTGATCCTGGAGGTGCTGCATAAACCAGCTTGCATTCTACATGGCAGAGTAAAGGTATAGCTCCATACATTCTTAGCCCCAGTACTAGCTGGATGTGAAGGGTTAGCTTCATACCCCAGCAGCTTTACGTCTGGGCAAACAATCCCTAGTACTCAAGTGACTTGAAGGATGAGTGGGCCCCAGAGCTGGTCTCGATGCTTCAGACAGAAAAACCTCTTGCCCATGCCAGGGATCACACTGCAAATGGTGGTTTTACGAACTAGTGACATGGCAACTACTGTTAATTTTTGACACACTTTCCTTCTTTGATACGCAGCATGAGACTTAAGATAATGTCATAGCCATAAGTTCATCTGTGAGTCTACCTCCACCACCTAGTAACTTCTGAACAATGATAAATAAATTCACCTGAAAACATGTCCATGTCTAACAAATTACGGCTGATGACTGGCAAAATCTTTGAATTTATTTATTAATATTCTCTACTGCCCTCATTTTTTATTTTCTAAAAAAATCTGAGCAAAATATAATTACAATGGTGTAGGTGGCACAGTTTATCTTCTGGAGAAATGTCAGGAAACTAAAACTGTCTGATTGGTGAACTGAGACATCTGTCAGACACTGCCTATTAACCAAAAATGCCAATAGTGTTATAGCCATGAAGGGCACTCCACTTTTACATTTTTAAACCCCCTATTATTAACAAAAACACATGGAGACCACATGAACTTAAGAAGACATGAATTAAAGGAATATGGCTGACTTGATATGAAGCTTTTACTAACCTCAGAGGTAAATGATGAATTGGTTCATACATTTTAATGCATAACCACATTCATGCACATGCAGACAGACAGCAAGCACTGCCTGAGACAAAGTGAATCATTATCAGGTGTGTGGGCAACAGGGACCGAGTCATTACTAGGCCTGTGGGCAAAAGGGATTTTGAGTTATTACCTGGCCTATGGGAAACTGGGATTCTCCGCGGTGTGAAATTTGACAGATGTGCTTTCAATTCTGAATCAACTTCCACCTTTCCACTCTGTAATAACTCCCAGTTTTTCTGCACTGCCAGGTCATGTTTCAGCAATCGATTAGCATCCAATGGGCGCCATTTGGATTTCAAGATTTTCTGAAATCAAGTAGCAGCAGAGGAAGCAGAAGTTTATAAACTTTATTACTTAATAACAAAATAAAATCTTTGTTCTCCTCTCTTCCACATCCAACCACTATTTGTAACAACCATTATTAACTTTTCCATACAGAAAGAAAAGTGTTAATTTCATCTATTTGAGGTCCATGGGCACTGCCATAATTTCTTACAATTGAGGGCACCTATAAACCTTGCTTACAAGGCTAATTTTGTTAAGGAAGTTGTAAAATTCTTTAGCAAGATTTTATTCTGAGTACCCGCACTAACTCAAAAACAGAATTAAAAACTGCTAGTTGAATGAAACCCTGTCGGCTGAAGACAAGCCTAGAGGCAAATCCTACAATCTCATTTATCAGATACATCACAGATACAACAGGCAATGTATACATGCCATGAATCAACCTGTGTTACAGACTTTCAGAAATTCATTAACCCACCTTTATTGTTGTCTCAGACGCCGGGAAACACTGTGCCAGTTTCTCCACAGTCCACACAGTGTCATCACTGTTGTGCAGATACTGGATTTGCTCCTTCTCTGACCATGTCAACAAGTTCAGCCCTTTCTCTGGTTTGAAGTACTTATTGCCCACAATTTTCAGTTGTTTCATGTGCTTCATTTTTATTTCTTCACTACAACAATCATACAATACCCTCACTTAATGACAGATATGGGACAATTTCTTCAAAATATGCTAATTTTTTTCTGTTCTTTACAATCTTCTGGACACAGCAACATGTCCAAATAGCTAACTCATCCAAACCAAATCTGGGACACAGCTAGACTCCAACTCAGTAGGTACCGAGATTCTGTCTCTGGGCTAAATCAGCCAGAGAGTGAAGGTATCCAGTCACCTCCATATAGTGTCAAGTTAGGCATACATGCAGCTATACTGCCAGTCCCTTATCTGCCTTCACAGAACAAGAACAATTTCACCTCCCACCCACACCTACGTCTTCCAACTGTCTCTTCCCATTCATGTGTGCTACATGACCTAAATATCTCAATGATACTAAACATTCCCCACAATTAACCTGCTGTTAATTTAGTTTTACATTTTATTGTCACTGACATGGCCATCTAATACGAATTTTGAATTTTTTTTGTTTCTTGTATTGTAAAGTTCAAGGAAATCACGACTCGGTTTTAAGGGGCGCCAAATTATTAACTCGTCCGGGTGCCCACATGTCTCGGGCCGGCCCTGATGGTCAGATTTTTCATGCTTTGTATAAAGAGTTTACGTTTTGAATACAAAAGTGGTTCTGGAAAGGTTCACTCATTCACTGACTGGAGATACACCTTACCTCTCATGCAAATCGTGCATCTTATTTACGTCCATAAAATCGACCTCTGTATCGTCAACATCAGTGGATTCTGCCATGGCTTGATCTTCAGGTTCCAATATTCTCAAACGTCGCTGAATTCCTGGATTGGATAAACGTGAGTAGTTGGGCTTCTTCCATGCCTTTACCTTAGTTTTTGAAATCGTTCCACGCCTCCTTACAATGCATACCATGGGTCCATAGGTTAATATACGAAAACTTAACATGTTAGAAATTCCAAAATTTAATGCCAGATTTGCGGTATGTCCTCCCCACCGTAATCCTTCTCCTACGTACTGAAACCACACCGAATAAAATCAAGATATTCACGGATTTGTGGAATGTGTTGGTCTCATGATGCCTACACGTGCACGACAAATTGTACGTTGTTATTTGCTGTCAATGACTCACGTCTCTTCTCCATATTCACTTTCATTGTATCATTCGCATTCAACTCGCCCTTAACCTCAACACACCGACGTGCTCGCAATCCGTACCACGAGCTCTTATCTGTGGATGACATCACAGATAACTACTACGGTGATATTCTCATATTTCCCTATCTTCATCTTTCGCGTGTTTCTCATCTCTGCTTTCATGCACGGATGTTAATGTGAAGAAACGTTATTGCAGTACGAGTCAAGATTCTACCGGCTTCAAAATTTATGTGGTTGTAATCCGTGAATTAAACCGTACAAGACCTCCCTCAAATTAAATGTTTGAAGTACCCTATTTGTAGCACTGAAATTATTCCTACTCGCCATTTTACTCTCAAAAAATGTACATTACAATTTCTGTAATAAAGATACCATAAACTTGTATTTCAATTACTGTACAGAGGCCCTCAGTTGTAATTACAGTTATTAAAATATCAGTCACAAGGCAGATGGAAAAATATATGTACTACTAATATGCCCTCACTCCACACGATTCAGCTGTTTAGGCTCCCCTACCAACAACAAAACCAAAATATGGAATAAGTCTTATTGTATGTTGTGGTTAATTTTCTTTCATGGACTTCATATATATGAGACAGTTGCAAATAGAATCATAACATTCTAAATGAAACCATTGCCTTTCTGCAAGTACTCATATGATTACAGGACTACTCCAAATGCATATGGTGACTATGTTTTATATGTTAAATGATCCTGATTCTTTTGGAGAAGTAATATGAAAGCAGAACAGTGGAAACCACTGAGCATTAGAAACAATGGATTTGCTCCTGCACATTTAGCAGCTGAATGTCCACTTCCTTAACAGCAGTGTTTGAATAAATCATAACATGTCTGCGGACACTGACCTAATCAGATGTCTTTAATTAGGCAACATCATTTGACTACAAATGACAAATAACAGAATGTTGTAGATCAATAGTACTAGCTCTTGAATGATGCCGATTGGTGTAGCTACTGGAAGATGGCATGTAACATTCTATGTTGCAGCACATACACTTGCAATCAGTTGTCATGTATGTTCCCATATGTAGCATGATCCTTTAAAAGATTCACAACACTCAGTTTGGTGATATGTATGTTAAGTTTATTTTTTTGAGGTTACATTAGGTTGAAGCTTCAGTGAAGTTTTAGTTTACCATTAGGTTAGGCTGATGTGTAGCCAAGTTTTAGTATGGTGTGACAAGATTCATCACACCTGATATGGGTAAGACCCAGTTCATAATATATTATGTTCATATTTACTACAATGTTGAAAAAGTACTCCTGATCTCTCCACCACATGATCAGACTTAATTTAAGTTTACTTCATGGCTCCAGGAAACTTAGCTTCCTTTAGGACAGCCCAGATGCCTTGTGCCCAATCTTGTCAGATCAAATTCTGGTAAATCATTCTTTACATCTTCCAGCCTGGACCTTTCCACTTTTCATCTACCTTCCTGCTTACTTCCGATATTTTTAGATACTCCTTGTCCATCCACTCTAATCATATGCCCCAGCCATTCCAATATTTTCCTTTCAACATCTACTGAAAGATAAGATTTATATAACTCCCACAGGTCTTGCTCAGCTGTTATTCTCCATCAGGTGCGCACCCAGGATTTTTCATTGGGGAGGGGAGGGGGGGGGGGGCTGACCCCAAGGCTATATATAATTTGATTTTAAAAATTATGTTATAAAAATCATGTCATAAGTACACATAACACTGTTTGCAACTGCATTTATATACATACAAATACAACTACATGTTCCATGACTCAATCACAGTGTCCTATCTTCTTGTTTTTTTAAATTGCATTATCTTTCAAAATTCTAATGTACTAGTCATGTGAGAAACTGGTGCTGAAAATGGCACACACATAAAGTCTGTTCTATGCAGTTGATTCCGATGCATTTTTTGAAAATGTATACATAAAAACTGAAGGGTGTATCAGGAACTGGTAAGGGGTTTGATCTGCAGACTGCAGGAAAATGCTATAATATACAACCAACTAATAAGTTCTTGTAAGTGTAGCAAACATCAAATACAGTGTACTGTCGATTATCTGGGGAAATGGAGCGGAAAGCGGTGTGTGGATATTTGAGGAATGCTGAATATGGATCATCAAGAATACGCTGTATTTGGGTACAGTGCTAAGAAATATGGATTATATCGTCAAGAAATTGATGGAAAATTAATTTTGGGTAATGCGAGCTACAGCTAAATTCATAGCGCTTTCATTTCCTGTATTCTATCTAAAAACAAAGGAATTAAAGTATAAAAATGTGTATTTACCCATTATTTTGTATGGGCTTTCGTATATACATACATACATTCCATGAATCCATAAGATTGTCACAAGTCCATACTCCTGTGATGTTTGTAGTTAGTCATTCAGTCACCAGGGTAATAAGAGACATCACCGCATACATAGCGGAGGACACCCATATGCCTGTCATGTTTGTAATAAATCGTTCATTTGGGAGGCTCATCTGAAGGAAAATCAAAGCATACATAGTGGAGAACGACCACATACTTGTGCTGTTTGTAGTAAATCATCCATGGACTAGGGTGATCTGAAGATACATGAACACATACAAAGTGGAGAATGCCCCTGTACCTGTGATATGTGTAATAAGTCATTCTCTGTGAAGTATAGTCTGAAGAGACATGTGCTGTTATGTTGTAGGCAGGATCCCTAAGGCTGTAGTGTGAACATCGATCAATACCGTGCTCTGAACGTGTGCAGGTGCAGTTCCAAAATTCTATGTCTTGAAAAGTTTGACATATTCCAGTCCAGTATTACAGCGTTGGCTTATTATAATTATTATTTCCATCTTATTTTTCAAAATTGTTAAGAATCTGACTGGGCGAGTGAAAATAAACTTTTATAATTCTTGAGTTCATGGAAACAGTGAGTATAAGCTGATGCTAGTGGCAAAGAGTAAAGAATCTGAAACTGGTCTGTCGAAGCAGTCTAATGTAATCATAAAACACAGCATAAGTGCTGAATGTAAGAAGCCACATGAAGGTGTGTGATCATACACATGCGTACGTACTGTATTCTGCACACCCTTCTTTTTTTGTATAGACTTGTGTACATTGTTCGATAATTAGCACCATAGTGACTGGGGGTAATGCTGAATAAATTTATTGTGAGATGTAAAATATAGACACTGTGCCTGACATTTGTAAGCTGCAATACTGATTGTGTGTTACTTGTAGTATAAGTGTGAGAATTGTTTTCTTATACAAATCACAGCCGTTCGTATTCATTGCAAAGGTGAAAAAAGAGTTAACCAGCTTTGTGGATACAGTTACGCCATTTTGCAGTTGTGTTTTGAAGACAAAAATCATTCCGTAGCAGTATTGTCAACTCCAATGTGCTTCGTTGGTCTCATACCCATGACAGATAAGTTCCAAGTTTGTAATTCAGTCCAAGGCGTAACGTTGCACTGCGTCAATGTGCATTACTGTTTACTTACACACACAGCTATACTTACCGCCACGTGCTGCCAAAAGTACATCTGTACTCAGTAGAACACTTCAAGGCTACAAGCATGCCAACATATAAGCATTGAAAGTAACAGTTTTGAATACTGGTGTACCTCATTGTTTATGTACTGCTACATTGCTGTCACTAAGAGTATCTTCATAGTACTTTAGTTTGTCAGAAGATTTTCTCTATCTGAAACATTTTCTGAACTTGTTGGACTTAATCTGTGATGTTCATAAACCTGCCACACGTCTACCATTCTCTGTGCACACTTTGAATGAGTGGTTGATCCACCTTCAAGGGTTTAGCAACATGTTTATAATGTATTGACAGTTGCTTCTCCATCTGTAATGGTAAAGCTGTCCCTATACATGCCATTCAAGCTTAAACGGGAAGTGGGTTTACATGAACACTCATCCTTAATCTTCAATCGGTGAACGCATATTGCAAAACACCCCTACTACTTCATTGTATATATTAAGGCAACAGAAGAAATTAACTGCATGTTTAAGACATGCTGCATAATTTGTGTTTTATTTTCCACAAAATCCGTTTATTTAATAATTTTATCTTTCTCTGTTCAAGTAATACTAACTTACTGGTAAACTGTGCACTAAACTTTAAATGCACAGCATGCTAAAATAAAGGTTAACCTTGACATTAGTTGTACTTGAATGGTGACCATCACATCTTTGGCACATTACAAAAATAAAATACTTGGTTATTTTCAGGAGTCACTTGTTTTCCGTGCCCTGACAGCTGTAGACTAATCAGTAGAAGCATAACTGTTTGATTTTCCCTGAGTTAGTCTTGTCCAGATACCCCCGTATAAATTGGTGGTAAATGCATTTGTATTTTGAGGGATGGTGGTAGTGTTATTGTATAGTGCTCTTGTGCCTGTTACAATCTAGTGGTGGTGGCTGATATAAATTAGTGTCTGCAATTATGGTTTTTGTTCAGTTACTTCTGCTTTTTTAAATTTTTCAGAAGTTTTATTAATGTTTTTATAATCTGTGATGTAGGCCTATTTGACATGTTGTGCTCATTAACAAGATTAGATTCTGCAGTGCATTGTTACAGCAAAACAAACATGGGGTAATCATGAGATGTCTGGCACCAGTAAAACTTCCATAACATGGAAACACCATTCATTGCCACCAGCAAAGGAATTCAAAACAAAGCCATCAGTAAGGAACATATTGGCAACTGTCTTTAAGGACCATAAAGACGTGTTTTTTGTGGATTTCTTTGACCATGGTAATACTGTAACTGCTGAGCATTAATGTGGTATACCTGAGAAGTAATGGCAAGCCATTCATCCTAAAAGACCTAGGTTTCTGTACCACAGCATCATTATTTTGCCAGATACCATCAGGCCCTGTCCTGCCATCTGAATTTGTGACTGGTTATGGCACTATGACAGGGAGGTTCTAACAAACTTGAATTTTGTCGACAGATTTTAGTAAAAGTAACCAACATAAAATTTCACACAAGTCCGGCCAGTGGGAGTCGAGTTTTTCAATGTGGGCAGACATGAAGAAGCGAATAGTGGCTTTTTGCAACTTTGCACACACACCTAAATGATAGACTAAATAGGTATCTGTCAAACACAACATATGTTTCATGTAGAAAACCTAAAAACAGATACAGTACATATTTTGCCTCTTAATTAAGCCATCATCAGGCTGTGCAAGACTTTATAAGCGGGCATAACGTCAAACAATGCAAGTAATTGTTGTACATTATGCCCTCTGATGAAATCTCGTACAGCCTGATAATGGCTTAATTAAAAGCTGACAGATGTAGCTGGTTTTAGGTTTTCTCCATGACATAAATGTTGTGTTTGACACATACTTATTGGTTCTCTGCATATTTAGCACACTAGGATGAGACAATAACACCAGAGCAAAAATTTGGTATTCAACCTCTCCTTTAAACTACACAATTTTTCTCAGTTTATAAGCAGGTGTACTCTGCATGTTATACTGGGGCCATTTCTTCTCAACTGGTGTGATGAATAGCACGACAACTTCGAAAGAGAAACTTAATATTTCAAGATGAGTATTTTGTCATATGTTGAAAAGTTATTTCCAAAGGTGTGAGGCCTGTGCAGAAGCTGAAACTTGGCACTTGAACACACTTCTATGCAGACAGGTTAAACTGAAAAGCACACTGGGGCGGGGGCGGGAGTTCACCACAGAACAAGCCATGAAGGCCCAGAGGGTGACAAGAGGTAGGAGTATAGTTCTACTCTTTCCTTAACCTTCAGCGAACAATGCGCCAGTACTCAGGAACACAAAAAAAAACACTCCCTGTATATTTAAATTATACAATATAAAATTCAAAATATTACTTCCATATCTAACCAGGACTACAGTATCACATACAGCTACAACTGCGAAACCTGGTTAAACGTGTTTAAGGAAGTAACTGATATTGTGTGTGGAAATCATACGAAACAGTCAAATGCAATGTCTGAGGTACTTAATATTAAATCAAGTGTTACATACACTGGCACTGTACGTCTTTTGTTATTTCAGAACATTGCCATTTGCTAAGATTGTATATCGTTGCTGGTAGATGGAGCTTTGGCAGGGGAAAACTGAAGTACTGGGAAAGAAACTGTCACAGTACGACTTCGTCCACTACAAATTTCACATGGGCTGGCTCGGGATCGAACCCGAGCGTCTGTCGTGAGACTGACTGCCTAATGCATGGCACGGCCACCAAGAACAGAGATACTGAATATTACACTACGTAGTATATATATAGTTGCTATTGTGCCTTTAGATTGCCAAATAATCAATTGCTCAGATAAGTTCTATACACAAATAACGCAGTGACAGCATGGAGCAACGTCGCCTGGCCGCCACTGCGACAAGACAGTCACAAGAAACTGGCTGATATTGGTGAACTGTTTGTGACTCATGACAACTGCTGCCGTGGCTATCGGAGAACGGCTGAACAAAGTGAGCTGTATTGCTTCCTAGTTAACATTTAACAGACTGAGATTGGCCTGAATTATACTTAAAGACACAGTTCGTACCGCTCAGTAAAACACTCCATCTCGGTTATACAAACCAATCAGTTAATGCTGTACAGTAAAATAATCGCTGTTTGTTCTGAGATCTATAAAAAACACATAAATACACTGTGTGAGGAAAGACCGTAGAATTGTTGAGCGTTAAACCTGGCGGTACATATAGTAACCACTGGGCTTTAGAGGGTTACCATCGCGTGCTGTGTTAACATTTAACACTGAGGAAGCTTAGCTGGTGGTCTTGAAGATAAATTTGTGTATATGGAAATTACACCCACGTTTATCTGCAGGACCGCCAGATAATTTCACGTATCTGTTCAACATTCTGCAGCTGACGGCGTGAATGTGGTGCTGACACGAGAAGGGAGAGTTACAAGCTGCTACTGAGTACCATTAATATTCATGAGCCTTACGGGGCATATTAAGGATCGTGAAATGTATCTGTACATGATCACAAGAGAGAAAAGAATGGCATATCAATACAGTTTCTTTATTTATACCTCACTGTGTGAAGTTTTATTCTCTTTTGAACAACAGCATCATACAGATTGCGGCAAAACACATAATTACAATGTTACATAAAACAATCGTTTATATGCATTACAGCAACAGTGCCATCTGACCACTAACACACTTAACTAAACAGCACATTGAAAGATACAATGGCAGAGACTACACATTTATTTCACACAGCATACAGACAACGCCATGTAGACTACCTTCAGTACAGAAAGAGGTCCATTTATCGTGTCCCCGAGCATGACGACACCGCGGCTGTGTCACTGCTGCTGACACGAGCAGCCGGTACGGAGACTTACCGGTCAGTAAGTCATGTCATGCCTTGTTACACGGACCGCAGCTGGTCTCAGCGCGGTTATGAAATATTTTATGAACAGTCACTGCAGTAAGTTTTCAAAGCGCGCGCCACGGAAAATTGTGGCTGAAAGTTTTCTTTAACAAAACCCTTGTAAGCAGTGCAGTGAATATACAGAAGAATGACGAAATTTTCGAATTACAGGTTCAGCGTTGGGTAAAACAGAACGCGAAATCTTGTGTTTTTGTCGTACGAGGGATGATGTACAGTAAGTTCGAAACGTGAACAGTCAGAATAACAGCGTTTCGACGTCACGAACCCCCCCCCCCCACTCAGTGCATTAAGTTTACTTTACATGACACTAATGACCATTAATGTAAATTAATCCTGACACCATCCCTCGGCCTGCTTTTAAGCCGGTCAGCACTTCAGGTACGCTGAACTGTGAGGCGGAAATCTGAATCGAACATCCAGGCAGATGCGGACTTTATATGCGCTGAAGCACCGGCGACAGCTGCGGTGATCGGGGGACAGGACAGCAAGACCTCTGTACAAAATGGTAATGATTACAGCAGACTGACACATCACGTACATAACACAAAACTGTACATGATAACACACCGTCACTTTCACAGATACAAATGCAACTCACATATTACAGTACGAATTCTGCTGTGTTATGCACTCTTACATGACTGTAACCCTGATCACACGTGGACCACGGCCACAACACACGTTGTGTACTTCAGTGCTGTACACAACTTGATACAGCACAGACACTCTCAATAAGCAAGTGCATAATTAAACATACCCTACATTTAAGATTACAACACTATAATATTACACAGAACTAACGGCATTGTGCAAAGCCCAACAGCATGTTACAAGGACTGACGTGGCTTGTGCTAACAGTTGAACTGTACTTTACACACGCACAGCAACGATCAGAAACAAAGCGTTCATGTTCAGTGCATAAACCAACTGTAATGACCAAACTGCAGTCTGCAGTCAGCAGTCGCAGTACCGCACGTGTCGCTCTGGGAACATCAACACTGTGCCGACATTAACAGCAGGTGGAAGTCTAGTATGACTTTATGCAAAGTGGGACAGAATGACACTGGCACAGATCCACCTCAACAACAGACCGTCATTCACAACCAACCAAGGCGCACTTCTTACACACCCGGTACAACAACCCTCCCACCCCCTACGTTGAGAGTCACGAGGTGACCAGGCAGTGACCAACACTTCCCAGTTAAGAACACAAATACACGTGCAGCGGTCTGTCACCGTCTGCAGTCTGACACATACCGCTGTCACTCCCACTAAAATCCCCGCGTCATATTCACTGGAATCTTTCCCCAGAGGTAAAAACGGCCGTGGCGCGAAGGTAAATTACTCGCATCTACTGCCGTGGTGAAAAAGAGGTATGGTACACCTCCTACACGCCTTCATGGCGTGTACAGTGACACCTTTAGCCAGATTTAACTCAACCCACGCACCACGTTACATGACGTCATGCCCTACAGTGTCCAGTCCACACTACCCGTCCGACAGCAAGTCCGGTTTATATCCGCGAGTGCAAAATGCCGTCTGGCAAGCAAACCTTATGAACCGTGAACTGTGCAAGTTACTATCACACTACACTACGTGCTGTGTACCTACACCAGTGACATGCAACACCGCTGAAAACTGCTGCAACACACGCAGATCATCACCGTAACTGCAGAAGGAGAGGAACCGAACGTGTGATCCGCCACAGACCACGGAATTCCCCGCTCTGTATGCAGTACAACACGCAGCAGTAGACTGTATGTGCATCGGAGCACACAAGCTACTGCAAAGGACTAGACCTAACTGTCTGATGCAACCCTCAGCAAAGACGAACACACTGCAACTCATGCACATAACAAGACACTAAATAAGAAATAGTAACAGCAAGAGGAGTTGCACACCTCACTAAACTGGGTATATTCACAGAATTGAAATTCTAAACGCGGTCAGTTGGACGAAACGCAGCTAACAGTGACTATATTACAGAATCTGATTGTGGCATTAAGGAAGTGGTTTGGTTTCGTTACGAATGTCACCTGCATTGTCATGTCGACTGGTAGCACAATGGAAGGACACTGGTCAAAGATGTGTACTGTACAGACAGGTTATCAGTGTATCAGTTATCTGCGCATGCTTGTTTCATACGCTCTCGTTTATTGGGGCCTTGATGAAGCCGCCTTGTTTAACAGAGACTGCCGGGAAAAAGGGGTACCCACAGGGCGGATACCATGGGATCCTATCCCGTGTTACCTGCCCCCTTAACGAATGATTCGTGTTCTATGGCAAATATGCCTGTGTTGTTAAATCTGATAACTGTTTGTATGCTGGCTGCAACAGACGGACACACACTGCAGCAAACAGCGGCAGCTGTGCGCTGTACACTCTTGTTATGTGCAAGCGTTTACTCCTAATATACACATAGTTCTCTTCGCTGATGATACGGCCCTATACACACAATCATGGAGAACTGACACCATTGCCCGTCGATTGACTAGAGCATTGAGTCGCGTTGTCCACTACCTTCGCCGTTGGAGGCTCAAAGTCAATATTACTAAAACCAATGCTATTATATTCACTAAAAGAAGACCGCCAGAACCTGAACCGATACGTCTAGAAGGAGCGATGATTCCATGGACCAAGGAATTAACATATTTAGGTCTATACTTCACATCCACTCTTAACTTTACGGAACATGTTAAGCGGTCGGCGAAAAAGGCGATTAGACACTTGGTCCAGCTATTCCCTCTACTGGCTCGTGAATCCACCCTTGCACCGGCGACTAAAATACATCTATATAAGACATCAATCCGCTCATCAATGACCTATGCGGCACCAGTTTGGTGCTCTGCCAGTCAATCGACGTATCAGTACATGCAAGTTATCCAAAATAAATGTCTGAGAGTTATTACTCAATCACCTAGATGCACTCCCATCGCCCACCTTATAACCGATTAATTGCACTTTTCGAGGTAGGAAAGAAGTTCGTTGGAGTGAAGGCAGCTTAGGATATGAGGGGGACGGGAATTCAAATAAGTCAGCTAACCAGCCAGTGCTAGCCGTGTGAGGTTACGCACAGAATGCTGGGAGTAGAGAAAGAGAGAGGATTCAAACAGTTGCGCTCCAACCGCCTGCTGGTCAGTTAAGGTGATACACACGGTAAAGAGAGACCTTAAAGATACGAGCCTGTTGTTAACTGTGAACGAAGAATATTGTGGTTCTATGTTTTGCAAATATATTAGCTTACATATCATCTGATTAAGTTTTACTGATTTCTTTACTACGGTGTGAGTGTTAGATTTGTTGTTACTGCGATAAAAATTAACAGTTGTTCGTTCATCGCCCTACACCCCTTCCACGTATATTCCCTGAGATAAGACATGCTCTCCACTGAACAAGCTAGCAGCTGATCCTCTTACCTATATACGTGAAGTATCGCAGTAAAGTAAAACCACATACAGCTACTAATTGTGCAGAAACGTAAGAGAAAGGTCCAGTTAAAAGTGGCACCCAACAACGTGGGGCACGAACAAGTGTACGTGCGCCTAACATCCAAGAGCCACAGCGACCCATCCAAGAGCCACCGCAAAGCATCAGCAGAGAAACAAACGACAGCCGCCGATACGTGGATCAGCTTCGGACCTGCGTCCGGCACCTATTCGTGGTGGTCATCTTTAGCTTACACACCGCACAACCAAAGTAAGGCTGCCCGCACACTGGCAACTATTTTCAAGCAACTTTTTAATCACGAAAATAGAACACACTATTACTTATGATAACCCGCACATTGGCGATTGTTTAGTTGAGGCAACTAAAAAATTCCAACCCGTTCGATTCTGTGGGTGACTAAACTGTTGCCGGTGAAAATAGACCATGCATGTTCAGACACGACCACGCATTTTGGTGATTAAAAAGTTGCTCGCAGTTGACACAGTTGCCTTCAGTTCTCCGTACAGCAAACATGCCGCTAGATGTTGAATTGTTCATTGGCGAAATTGAAAAACGACCGGCGTTATATAATACAAAACTAAAAGAATATTCGAATAAAGATTTAAAGAAGACATTATGGACTGAATTGTGTCAAAAATTAATTGAAAACTGGAATGAACTCGGGGATAAGGATAAAAATGAAAAAGGTAAGTAAATTTATATTGTTCAAATACGGTATTTTAACAGAAGTTATTAAACTTATATGATTACACAGTACAAAAACATTAATCTCTACATTTTGTCGTATTGCCAAGGAACTCAACCTTGAGGAGAAATGAAATAATCTCTAACCGTACATCCTTGAGTGTTGCTCCTTAGTCCAAGAGCAGGAATGCCTTCCAATGGACATTCATAAAGAGTGTCTTCAGAATGTAGTCCGTTAAGTTTTCTAACATAATTGTGCACAATGCAGCATGCTTTTATAATAGAATCACTAAATTCAAGATTGGTATCGAGCGGCCTGTGGAGTATTCGCCACTTGTTAGCTAAAATTCCAAATGTACATTCTATCAATCTGCGTGCTCTCGATAGTCTGTAATTAAAGATGCGTTGTTTTACTGACAGATTTCTGCTGGGATATGGCCGCAAAACAAATTTTGAGAGAGCAAATGCCTCATCCCCCACAAGTACGAATGGCATTGCCGTTCCATTTTCATCATTAGGAAGAAGTTTTTCTTCCGGAATATTTAATTCATTTTTCTCAAGCAAACGTGAAAATGCCGACTGTTTAAAAATGTTAGAATCACTTGACGAACCGTAAGCTCCAACTTCAACATAAATGAAATTGGAATTGGAATCTTATATGGCTAAAAGCACAGTCGAAAAGAAAGATTTGTAGTTAAAAAAAAATTCTGAACCACTTGTATTAGGCTTTTGTATTCTAATGTGTTTCCCATCTATTGCGCCGATGCAATTCGGAAAATGTGTTATCTCATTAAATTCGTGGGAAATTTTCAACCAAGAATCACGATCCAGTCCTGGCATGTAAAGTGACAGCAAACATTCCCAAAGTGCGTCACATGTATCTCTGACAATTTTCCTTATTGTTGCATCTCCAAGTAAATATTCATAATGCAGTGATGCAAAGCTGTTGCCCGTTGCTAAATACCTGTAAACAGTTAAATTAAAACAACTCAGGAAGTACATCGTGTTTTTTATATTTTTCAGGTAATGAGTTACAAAAGAAATGGAAGAACCTAAGGACGTGTTTCAAAAGAGAGTATGATGCTCAGAAGAATGTCGCGTCTGGTTCAGGAGCTACAAAGAGGCGCAAGTATATATATATTTTGAGCAGCTGTTATTTCTACGCGATTCTGTCGAAAGCAGAATAACTTCGAACAGTCTCGAGAAGAGCAATGACAACGTGGAAGATAATATGGAAACTGAAGTGGAACAATCGGAAAATAGGCATGTCGATACTTGTGCCAAGCCCATCGAAAAATCAAGTTACCGGAAGAGGAAGACTCCTCAAAAGACATACGAAGAAGCTTATGACCCATTAGGCCTCTTGGGACCAGTTATTGTGAGATGTAAAATTATTCTTCAGTGCTTGTGGCAGGCCAGCTTGGGTTGGGATGACCCTTTGAGTTCCTGTACTGCTATGCCTGATGAATTAAATGACATCTTTGGTAATCTACCATGCCTTAGTGACTTTCGTGTTAGGAGGAAGGTAATACCATTTCACAACCCTAAGAGCATTGAGTTGCATGGATTCTGTGATGCATCGGAATCCGCATATGGCGCCTGTGTGTACGTCAGATGCATTTCCATGACTGAGGAGGTGTCAGTGAATCTCCTTACGTCTAAATCCAGGGTTGCACCCTTAAAGAAACAAACTATTCCGCGCCTGGAACTGTGCGGTGCTGTTTTGTTAGCAAAACTAGTGGATAAATGTCAGGAGGCTCTGAAGTTCAAACGGGCTGCGAATGTTTTCTACTGGACAGATTCTACAATTGTTCTCAGCTGGCTTCAGCGCCCTCCTAATTGTTGGAAATCGTTTGTGGGTAATCGTGTATCAGAGATACAGTCACTCTCGTGTGTTGCCAACTGGAGGCACGTTACTACGGATGGTAATCCTGCTGATTACATATCACGTGGAGTGCGCCCCGCTCAGCTCCAAGCTTTGCATCAATGGTGGTATGGCCCTGAATGGCAGATGCAGCCAGTCCCACATCCCCCAGGAGCACAGGATGAAAGGAATTTTCTTCTACTGGGAACCAGAGATGTGAATCAACCGGAGCCTCAAGTGATATGGGAATTTCCGCTGCCACGTAATAGCGAGGTTCCCAATAACCTGGATCAATACTGGTTTAAATTTCTTCCATTGGGTTTGGAACCTCATACACCTGTGGTGTTATGGCAGATGCAGCCAGTCCCACAGCCCCCAGGAGCACAGGGGTGCTTCATCAACAACATGCCAAGATGGCCGACGACATAAGTAAACGTGTTGAGAACGCTCTGAATAAAATAGTGGCAACAGAACAAAGCGGAAACATGAGGAAGGATTTAAAGAAGACTCTTTTTGAAACTGTAAGTACACTTAGAAACTTATTCGTGTGCATGGAAAGTTCGAGGGATGAGCAAAAAGTTCAAATTAGCGAATTAGTAAGCGAGGTCAGCGACCTGAAAACAAAGCTACAGGCCGCTGCGGCAGGAACGAGCAAGGGATGCTGTGGGCCATCTATTAACCACAGCTGCGAAACAGCGCAGAACGACAGGAGCGTGCCGCCATCAGGTGGCAAGAAGGGGAAGCTGTACTCGGACGTCTTGGGGAAAGTGAACAATCAAAGGAGATATAAACTAACCGTGAGATCGAAAGAAATCCAAACACCGGAAATAATAAAGGGATTATTGAAATCAAAAATAAACCCTACGGAAATATAAAAGTGGGAATCAACACTTTTAAGTCACTGAGAGACGGGAGGGTGCTAATCGAACAACCAGTAAAGAAGAGATTGAGGCGCTGGGTGCGGACATCAACGCAAAATGCAGTGGCCAACTAGAGGTTAACATACGTAAGTTGTGGAACCCCAGACTGGTGATACACGACATCCCGGAGGACATCACAAAAGAAAACGCGGAGGGAATATTGATAACTCAGAATCCCGAACTCAAATTAGGAAATGGAGATGTCAATGCAAAATTCTGTTATAAAACAAAGAAAGGAACCTGGTAATAGAGGTGGGCGCCCAGACTCGGCAGATACTTCTACAGACGAAACTGAAACTTGGTTGGCTGATTTGTAAAGTTGAGGACTACGTAGTCGCCAACCGGTGCTTCCGATGCTCGCGGTTTAATCATAGGTTCAGCGAATGTAGAGGTGAGGAAACCTGCCCTCTTTGCGCCAGAAGCCATAAACTCAAAGAATGCACAGCATCTGCAGACGAGCTCAAATGTATAAACTGTATGACGTACAACAAGTACAACCAAAACGCAAAGATCTGTGAAAATTACTCCTCACTAGACAAGAACTGCCCTAGTCTGAAAGCAATTCTCCAAAAGTACATACAGAACACTGCTTATTAAGATGGTTATTCCAGTTAAAAACATGATAACCCCGATTAATCAACAAACGGCCGTAATACAACCAAATGGACAGACTAGGTGCTTTCAGATAAATCTACAACACAGTCCTAACAAAGTACATGCAAATCACAGACAACTAACCATGGCGAATCCCCTCAAGTCACGACATTAAAGTAACAAATGGTAATATGATGACAAGTAGAATAAAGCAAATAAAATGCATGCAAATAAACCTGCAGCACTCCCGAGCTGCTACAGATAACCTCATGCAAATTCTCACCCTAACTAATGTATACATTGCGTTCGTTCAGGAACCTTATTGTTTACAAAATAAAGTGGCAGGAATATCGAGGAATTACAGTCTTCTCTGCGGGAAACGGGAGGAAAAGAGCAGCAATAATGGTCGCTAACAAAGAAATAGATGCTATAATGCTGACCCAACTCTCAGATGAAGATACAGTCGTGTTGGAACTAATTAAAGGAAGTTTACGATTTTATGTACTTAGACATATTAGTAGATATAAATATTGACTTGAGGAAAATCGATAACATACTATCATTTAAGAAAGGAACTGGTATACTAATAGCTATGGACAGTAATGCCAGATCAAGCATGTGGCATGATATAAAAACTAATAATAGAGGGAAAGGTATGGAAGAATATTTGAGTGCTAATAATCTGTTTGTAATGAACGAAGACAGTGAAACAACTACTTTTGCAAATAGCAGAGGAAAGAGTAATATTGACCTAACCATTACTAACAGTCACCTGTTACCTGTAGTACACAAATGGGAATGCAGTGAAGAAGAGAGCTGCTCCGATCACAGAATTATTACCTTCAGCATAGGAAAACACATACCACAAAATACAGAGCATATATTTGAAGGTACGAAATTTATTATCAAAGAAGAAAAGTTCAAATACTTTGAAAAACATATAATAAGCGAATTAGTTAAAAAAATACCTAAAAAACACCACCACTGATAACGTGAAAGAAGTAGATGAAGAACTGAGTAGACTAGTGGCGGAGGGAACAGATGTCGAAACACTAGCAGACGAATACGAAGAAATCTTAAACACAGCATGCAGGAAAGTATTCAACACGTACAAATCATCACAGAGAAATAATGGAAGAAAATCACTTCCTTGATGGACACATGATTTAACAATAAGGAAGAAAACGAATGCACTAAGGAGACGTTACCAAAGAACAATAAACAATGAGGAACTGAGGGAAAAACGTAGGAGACAATACTTAAAAGAAAAGAAGGAATACAATGCAATTATCCGCAAAGAAAAATTACAATCATGGAAGGAATATTGTAGCCGGACAACATCAAATAATCCCTGCAATGCAGTTTATCGCCTGGCATCTGGGAATATAAGAAACACCCCTTTGATGACAACTTTAAAGAAACAAGACAACACTACCACAACAGATTTATTGGAAACAATTAACTATATGCTTGACTATTTCATACCGGTAGATGAAGAAAATGAAGACAATGAACATCATAAACGAATTAGAAGTCAAGCAAGGGGCTCCATAGGAACAAAGGATGACAGAGAATTCACCCAACAAGAAATTAAGGAAATATTAGAAAACATGAATCCAAAAAAGGCCACTGGAGAAAACGGAATAAATAGCAAAATACTTCTTCAAGTGTTCAAAATCCTCCCAAGATATGTAACAGCTATCTATAACAGATGCCTAAAACATGGATGCTTTCCAAAACAGTGGAAGAGAGCAAAAATAATACCTATAGTGAACCATTTCTGGAAGTGTGTGTGTGTGTGTGCGCACGCCTCTTGCCATGTAAAATTACGACACACGTGGCAGTTTAACTTACATCACAACAGAAACCAATCGAACTGACCTTTCTGTCTGTAGGCAGATAGTGGTTGAATCAAACGCAGAATTTGCAAATTTTATTTTACCACATATCACTGCCACCTGGTTTTTAAATGCAGAACTAGAGAGCGATGCATGATAAGTTATAAAAGTATAAATTAGCCCCATGAAATATACAAAAAATTTTTTATAATGTCTTGGTGAACTTGCT
Organism: Reticulitermes speratus; assembly: GCA_021186555.1. NCBI lineage: Eukaryota > Metazoa > Arthropoda > Insecta > Blattodea > Rhinotermitidae > Reticulitermes > Reticulitermes speratus. The sequence goes on along the minus strand of JAJKFL010000039.1, from coordinate 39,227,109 downwards.
CCCAGTTTTCACTTGATGGGGTTTACCACGTTACATAAATTCAAAGGGACAAAATTAGTGTCTTACAATTATTATATTTTTCCCTCCCTGATCTTATTCCCTGACACACTTCTATTCTGTTTCATTTATATTATTAAATTCCTGGATCCCAGTGGAATCGAACTGCTGACCCTCTGATTACTTGCCCGCTGCCTTATCCACTACACCACCAAGTCCCCCCAACTAACAGAACTTTCGATCTTCCCCTTTACTTGTTAAGACATTGAAATAACAGAAAATTTTGTATTACACTATTCCGGCCTACAAGCACAGTGCCCTTAATTATTGACAGATATCACGCAAATTTGCAGTGTTTTAGCGCATGCGCAGACAGTGCGGGTTGTGATGTTTCAATTATATTACTAGAATGGAAGGCCAGATAAAGTGATGGGAGAAGACACAAAATTAGTGTCTTAAAATTATTATCTTTTTTCCCTCCCTCAGCTTATTCCCCGACACTCTTCTATTGTTTAATTTATATTATTTAATTCCTGGATCCCAGTGGATTCGAACTGCACTACTGTTACCTGTGCTGAATGCAGCGTTCTTTGACGTCGCCATGTTGTATGAAGGATGAGCGTGTAGGTGGACTAGGTGGGTCGTTGATGTTGGGGTGAGTTATGTAGATGTGTGTTTAACTGTTTCATAAATTAAAAACTGAACTCGTATTGTATGCATTATCACTGTTTATAGATCACCCAGTGGAAATTTCCAGTTTTTTTTAAAAGGTTTAGACAATATTATTAAAAAAATTTATAAACCAAACGTTCAGTTAATAATTTGTGTTGACTTTAATATAAATTACCTTATTGAATCTAAAGAAAAACAAGATTTAAATAACATACTAAACTCATACAATTTGGTTAGTGTAATACACTTTCCTACAAGAATTACATACAACTCTAAATCCACAATTGATATTTTTTTTTGATACAACAAAATTTACTGATTTTGCAACTTTTCCATTACTGAATGGCTTATCAGATCACGATGCCCCGATGTTATAAATATATTTGCATAATGTAAATTGGAAAAGACCGAATTACAAAGTTATAACTGTAAGGAAAATGGACTCAAACTCAATTAATAAATTTAAAGATAAACTGAGTAAGGAACTTTGGCATAACGTTTTTGAAGATAACAATAAAGACGTGGATGGTATTTTTAATTCCTTTTTAAATACATATCTCCAGATTTTTTATTCATGTTTTCCCAATATAACAGTTTATCAAAGAACCGCAACTAACAAATGGATAACCAAAGGCATTATAATGGTGATGTTTGTAGTTAACAATAAGGAACTATTTGTAGAAAATGTAGACTTGTATGCAACAAAAACAAGGAATAGCTCGAACTTACATGTCCCTTTATCAAATTTGACAGTTCTTCAAAAAGGCCCGCAGTATTTTGGAATTAAGGTCTATAATAGTCTTCCAGACAATATAAAACTGTTGTCTAGGAACAAAAATCGATTTAAGAAAGTATTACTAGTTTCTTCATTCACATTCATTTTATGATATAGGTGAATTTTTGAACTACAGGGACAGAGTAATTTGTTAACTGGAATTTACCAATGAAATTACTACTTAGAACTTAATTTTAGATTATTATAATTACATTTGATTAATCAATATTTATTAAGGGTCAATTAGAATTTGCTAAAGTACATTTTATCTCATTTTCTGATGCATAAATAAATTCATTATTATGAATGAGTATATAAAATCATATAGGCATAATGAATAATCCAAAGTACCTACACACTTCTCATTCAAATTGTAAATATACTTTTAAGTAAATTTCATGGTTGGGTATCTGAATGTGACTTGTGATTATTATCTTTATTATAAAATTGTTTTAATACAGTTTTGATGTTAGTACTTCTACCTTTGTAATACTCAGTTCTACCTAATTGTATACATATTTTATATTGTAACACTGGACTATTGTCGATATCCTTGTGGGTTTGTGACCTTGTAATGGATTAATGACATGTAAATATACGATGATGATGATGATGAACAGTTAATGCTGTTCAGGCAAACAGTCACTGTTTTTATGAGAATCATACAAAACAATTAAATACATCACATAGTAAAATGAGTTTCTTAATGTTACCGCAGTTGGAACGTTTAGTTGCCACCAGATATCAAATGGTTAATTCAGTCTTAGGAAGCACAATCATATATTTTTTCTGTGATGCCAATGAGAAATATTGTTGTGTAAATGTTTTAATTACAAATGACAATGCATGTGTACATGCAAAGAGAACATATTGTATTGATATTCTAAATCCATAAACCAGGTGAATACTGAATAACATGTGGTATTTTTTACTGGCATGAAAATGTTACAATAGTAAAACCATAACCTGACAAAGTCACTGCCCGACTCTTTGCGGATACAGTTGACAAGACCCACAATCCCAGAAAGTGGCTCGTCCTGAGCCACGAGGATAATGTGACGTTTGGAGTTGCTAGTGATGGCGGTCTGCATTTCTGGCCGATAGAACTAATATGGGGATTAGTTAAGAACTGGGTTGCGACATAATGTTTCATTTAGGCTTGATGAAGTTGAAACTTTACTGAGACAAAAATTCAATTCAGTGACACCTGACGAATGGGCTTCGAGATGTCGCCATGCAAAAAGTTTCGAAGATCGTTACTTGGAGGATGAAGGAAGACTGGATGTATTCTTATTGACATGAACGAAGAATAGGTTTATAAATGAAATTATAATAAATGTAAAGTCAGCGTTTGCTGAGTTGGCTCACGTCAGCTCAATCAGCCCGCCCACTCATACGTCGACTCTGGTCTATCGCTCGAACATCGCCCCATCCCCTCAGTCTTACCCATCTATACTGATGACAGCAACTTGGTTGCCGAAAAACGTATTTAGTAATACTTTAGTGTGTAAGCGACGTGAGCTGTTCTGTTTGCTGACCAGGCGGTTAGCTACGACGTTTCGGTCAGTACCTTCCCTTTTCATTACAACTTGTGATACCTTACATACCTTACATCTTAAGGCCAACGAGTTTAATGGGAGATTTCGAAATCCACCCTAAACAAAAACAAAATGCCACAATATGGATACTGGGGCATATGTTACGATACATGCATAATAACCAGACCTTGACGTTGCAAGACTACCTCGACTTTATGAAAAGGGCAAGATGAAAAGAATATACTCAACATCGCCAATACAAAAGATGTGGGAAATATTTAGACGGACTAGATAGGTATTATAGCGTGTAGTTATTTGTTGGTGAGTATCGTCTGAGCAGTGGAACGAGTAAGACGTATTGTGAGGTTCACTGTGATCGACGAGTGTTAGACGAGTGATAGTGATTACGTAGTGCAGTGGTTCAGCCTACCGGCGACAGTCATAGGATTGGAGGAAGTACTCGCGACACGGTTCGAACGAGTGCACGATCGGACGATCCCTAAGACACCTACGTATCACGCCTTAGAAGTGGACAGTACCCTTGAATCCTTCCTGAGACGCCACAGACAGGATGGCGCAAACTGCCAGCCCGTCCGTGTAAAGGAAGTACAGCGAGATATTACGTCCCTAAAACGTCGCTCAGCCACGGGGGAGGATGGAGTCACTACTATAATGATTCGTCACCTACCTACAGCAGCAATCAAGCATCTGGCTCACTTATTTTCCTCGGCTCTGTCGCTTGGCCATTTCCCTCAGCCCTGGAAACAGGCTAGTTTTCCTATCCTGCAGCCTCAAAAACCCCCGTCACATCCGGCCTCCTACAGACCGATAAGCCTTCTTAGCTCTATAAGTAAGATGCTCGAACGCTTGGTAGCTCTGCGCTTGACCGCACACGCGAAACGGTTCAACCTTATACCTACTGAACAATTTGGATTCCGAAAGAAGCATTCAACTGCACAACTGGCACGCATCTCCGATTACATCACTCATGGGTATAACCTCCGAAAACATACGTGCATGGTATTACTGGACCTAGAGAAGGCTTACGACACAATATGGACACGGGGCTTGCTTCGCAAACTCATTCACTTCAACTTCCCAGCTCATCTCATTGTGTTTCTCCACTCATACCTCAGCGGTCGCACATTCAACGTGATCGTCGACGGAGTCGCCTCTACATCGCGAACCCAGCGTGCAGGTCTCCCGCAAGGAGCAGTCCTCTCTCCCATCCTGTTCACGTTTTACATCTCCGAAATACCACGATTCCCCCATGTTCAATTGGCGCTCTACGCGGATGACACGGCGCTCGTCCCAGTCATGGCGAGTGGACACAATCGTACGCAGGCTCACCATGGCGGTGCGCCGACTCAAACAATATTTTGCCCGCTGGTGCCTTCAGGTCAATACCTCAAAAACAGAAGCCATCTTCTTTAGTAAGAGACGTCCGCTACCTCCCCCAGCACTTCACATCGACGGACAAGAGATACCTTGGTCGCCGAGTGTTAAATACCTGGGACTACATATCACACCTTCTCTTACCTTCACTACTCATGTCCGAAGGATAGCCCACGTAGCTCTAGGAGCCTTGGCACACTTATTTCCACTCTTGGCCAGGGACTCGACATTGTCCACGTCAACAAAACTCCCGACTCTACTTGACGATTATACGCCCTATTCTCACCTATGGGGCACCAGTCTGGTACAAACATCCGCACGCTGCAAACGGTGCAAAACAAATGTCTCCGGGTTCTCTCGGATTCTCCGTGGAACACGCCCATCAACGTTCTACATGCCTCGTTAGGAATGGTTTCCTTCACAACTTGTATACTTCATCTTGCAACGAAATTTTATGACCAATGCACGCACCATTCGAACCCTTTGATTAGGGACGTTGGAAATTACTCTCGTCAAGAACTCCACACCATGTATCGGCGATATTCCCATAAGAGAATAAAACATGCATTGCTCTAACTAAGAGCTTCGGCGTTGGTAGTGTTTTTATGGGGGCTACGACCTAATTTTCACTACGGGTAAAATTTTCAAGGTGCATTATCCAAAATAAGACTGAGTGCTTCGTGTTACGTTTGAGGAAAAATTGGTGAACGGGACAATTTGTAATTGTAGGATGCGTTTTGATGTATCCAACTAAGCCAGAAAATAAAGCTTTCAATTAAAAAAAATATTTAGACGTCTTAGATTATTAGTGAGTTAGGCAGCATCCTAAACTAAAGAAAAGGACGACCATAAGAGGGCTCAAGGCAATAAGAGAGAAACGCATTCTCATTTAAGAGAAACGAAAACGGCAGGACGCGTGGTTCTTATCAGAACCATAAGAACAGGTGTAAACACACACATCGGAGACGTCAGACCCCCCATATCAATCCATTACGGACACAATGAGGAGTACACAACACAGTAAGGAAAAAAGGAATACTGGACTATAAGAATGGTTACTATTCTACCAACTTGACACAACATTGTGATAGTAATATGGTAAGTAAAACCATTGTGTAAGTTGAAATTGGAACATTTGTAAGCAATAAAGGAATTTAAAAAAAAATGGGCGCTTACAATCGCAGAGACTGTGGTTAGGCGTTCAAAATTGGGTGATAAATGTGCAGTTGTGATATACCTGGGTCGTTGCATTTCTATATGTTGTATTCATATTGCTTTTGCTTTTAAATGTACATTATTATATTAGATATTAGTTTTATTAATTATTCTTTTGGTAATGCAAACAATAGAGTTCTCAAGCAGTCAGAAGGGCAACCAGATTTTGACTTACTTGGGGTTCGAATATCTCTCTTTTCATACTATAAATGGAGTGCTGACTTTGGAGATGCAGGCAGAGTCGCTATATAAAGTGTCATTGGATTATGAAGACAAAGGATGGCAACATAGTACAACAGCCAACCGAACACTGTCATGATTCCTGTCCTAAAAACGTTCAATCTGCAGCGTACAATCATAACAAATCACATATTCCTACAAACTGCATTCCGTAAATTTCTTTCGACATCTCATTGTCTTAATAATGGGTCTGCGTATGGAAAGAAACAGACCGCTATACTGTAGATATAGGATATAGAAATAGAAACAGACGATTCACGCACAGCAACCATGGTACTACCCTACTCAACGGACAACTGTTTTTATACCTACAGAATTTACATGGCTCTGAAATCAATTACTGTTAACAGTCCCGAGTTGAAATGAATTGAAGTTCATTTAACCATTAATTACAGAGTTCAGCTGATCACTGTAAGGTACTTAGTATTCGTAAGGAAGTAATTGATGTTTAGTGAACTTTTTACGTTACCCATGATTATAACTGAGAAAATATAAACACAAACCATGGGTACAGCAACATACTGCTAAAGCTATACTTACGCTATCGCTTACGCTAATTGTGTCCAAATATTGTAGGTGCAGTCGTATGACTAATCTGTCGCTGTTAGAAATAAGAGCGAGGTTGGCCCCACTGGTGTTTCAGATATGACTGATCCGGTGGTGGTGGTGTAGAGTGTGTGGCAAAACTGTGTCGTGGAAAAATATGGCGTCCATGGTTGGCGTAAATTTGTGTTGTAGACAGTAAATAGTCAAACAATAGAAGAGAACAAAGAATTGGGTAAATTCGAGTGAATTCTCAACAAGTGGTGACCCCGACGTGATAGAGAGCAGTACAAAAGGCAAGCTCTATCATAATTATGGATTTGTTTGTGATGAATCGAAAGGCGACCACGGCGTCGTACACAAGGGCGTACAATGGCTTCATTCATGAGTTGAGTGAGCTAGAGCCCAATGAAGAGAATGTAAGAACGCGGTTCACGACTTTAGAGCGACTTGCAAGTGAGTTGCATAATGTGGAAAATGAATGGCATGACATTTTCTCGCAACAAGAGAGAAAACTTGATTTCGAACAAGAATATGCGCAAACGGAAGAGTACAAAGAAAAGATGGATGTTGCGCGCGTGAAGGTTGAAGCTTTTCTAAATAAGTTAGCAGTACAAAACAACATCACATCGACATGCTCCTCTCCGACGTCTTGTAGAAGAAAATTGAAGTTGCCCAAGATAGAACTGAAGACATTTGGAGGCGATGTGAAAGATTGGCGGAGTTTTTGGAGTCAATTTAGTAGGATCCATGAAGACAAAGAAATTGAAGATGAAGATAAATTCCAATATTTAATTCAAGCGACCGCAAGCGGAACCAGAGCAAGGGAAATTGTAGATAGCTTCCCACCAACTGCTGAGAATTATGGAAAAGCTATTGATAGCTTGAAGAGCAGGTTCGGCAGGGAGGAGTTACTAATGGAGTTCTATGTTCGAGAGCTTTTGGGGTTAGTAATAAAGAATGCTACCGAAACTAAGAACAATGTGAATACGGCACAACTGTATGATAAGCTTGAGTCATACTTGAGAGCTTTAGAATCGATTGGAATGACAACTGACAAGTATGCCACGATGTTATTTCCTATGGTGGAGTCCTGTATACCGGAAGAACTTCTGAGAGTCTGGCTTAGAATCCCCGCAATGGCAACTGTTGTTGAACCTCAAAACAATGCCTATAGTGATAAGCTCAAACAATTACTGTAATTTTGTAGAAATGAGGTAGAAGGGGAAGAGAGAATTTCGTTAGCCAAGGCAGGGTTTAAACTGACGGAAGGCAGCGTGCGGAAGGATAAGCCAAGCAGAGAAGGATCAGTGGCGACAGCTAGTGACCTATTTTCTGGAGAACGGAATGTGGGCAAACAGCTGCGTTGCATATTTTGTGAAAAACCAAATGAAAATAGGGAATGTTTTCAAGCACCAAAGTTACCTCTCAGCAGGGGGTTGCATCTTCATTTGGGCAAGGAGGAAACATGCACCAGAGACCTCTTACAGTGGGTTTTATGCAACTAACGGCACATATTTCCTATTTGCTACCAACAGGTGTCAGAAAGTAAGGTCTAAGTCTGACGCACAAAGATCCGAGGTAATCTATGGATCCGTGCGCACAACAGCCATCACAGATATCTAGGCCGCGTGGTGTTTATGTTCGTGTGTGTAAAAGAACGTTTCTGTGTGACGGTAAGTTTAAGTTTTATTGTGGAAGTTTGGATTGTATTGTGAATGTTTAGTTTGTTACGCATGTCACGTACGTAATTATATATTTACATGAACGTTGCGTTCCTTCCAGGGCATAACCCAACCAGGCCACGTGGTGAGTTAAGGACTGAGTGTAAAGGAACATTTCTGTGTGACCGCAAGTTTCAGTTTTATTGTGGAAGTTCGGATTTTACTGTGAACGTTAAGTCTGTTATTCATACGTTGAACGTATCTTGAACCGTGTTATGCATCTGTATAAATGTTGTGTTGTGTTTGCAGTGCACGATGGTGAAGTGTTACGCCTTAGGGTGTACTTCCTCTTATGCAAATACAGCAGGACGTCTCTTCAGGTTTAAAAAGGATGCAAAGCGGTATGTTCGCGACCTGTACTAACACTTTTAATTGCTGTTATTTGTGACAGATACATAGACATTTCCACATACAATCCATATATCTAAAAATTTGTCAGTATGACCATTTATGCCAACGACATTTTTAATAATTCAAAATACATTGACCTCCTTATTTAAAATGAATGAAACACAATAAGTGTTTATTAATCATGATTGGAAATGCATTAAATAGATTAAGAGTGCATTATGTTATGATTGTAATACTGTATAATCAATTCTTCTTTTCCAGTGCTCAATTATGGGCCGAGAAGATTGGTCGGCCCTGCAGTATTGGCGATGCCGGAACCCTGTATGTGAAGTATATATGCAAAAATCACATTTTGGAGACAGACTTCACAACACCTGAAGGGACACGCCTGAACAGAATGGCAGTACCATGTACCTCAGACTCAGCTTCAGAAGATCCAGATTCTCCTTCACTTCCCCTTCACCAACCGTTGTATATAATAATGAGTTTGGCATAACAACGAAACTTGTAACCTGGTAAATATGACATTGAGGAAAACTATAAACAAAGTCCAAATGGGTGGGACACTACTAGTGGACTCAGGCAAGGTGATTTCCACCTTACCTTTCAATTTACTGTAACTTTGGAGAAAATCATATGCAATATAACAGTGAATCCCAAAAGGTGTCACCAGTCGAAAACTTAACAGTGTTGCACATTTCTTCGACTCCAGTACATATTTCTTCTTGACAAGAACTATGCTGCACTACAGTTACCTGTATAGGTAGAAATTAAGCGCCATTACTTTTTACTGACTTACGCACTGTTCATGTTATCCACTTCAGTACAGGGCTCTCAACAATTGTATATATGTAAATACAGGTATGACTCTGTTTACGCCGCTTCACTTTTGCGCCTCTCATAGATCACGATTTGAGGGGGTGATGAGCCATGACACAACCTCCCTTCTATAACCCATGGATCAAGGAGCAATATCCATCTTCAAGGCTTATTACTTACGGACAACACTCAAGGGAATTGCTGACGCTATTCAAGTGTCCGATAATGTCATGTTGAGACTACTGGAAGTCATACGTCATCATGAAAGGGATCTCCAACATTTCAGCGGCATGGAGTGAAGTGTCAAAAACATGTATGAATGGCATCTGGCCTAAGCTTTGGCCTGACTGCATTCCGGATTCGCAAGACCACGACACTACCCTTGCTTCAATAACAGAGAATGTGACAGAGTCACCGTCTGGATGCGGGGTTTGATATACAAACTAATCACCTTCAAGTTTCCGGGTTATCTCATATACTTCCTACATTCCTATCTCACCGACAGGTCTTTTGCTGTAAATATCTCCGGAAGTTATTCCCCTACAAAACTCCTCCCGGCTGGCCTCCCACAAGAGGCGGTACTTTCGCCGATCCTATTTACCATCTATACAGCAGATATGCCACGACCCCCCCATATACACTTAGCCCTATTCGCAGATGACACGGCCATATACGCTCAATCATGGCGTACCGACACTATATCACGCCGACTCGCCGACGCAGTGGATCGTCTCATCTCCTACTTTAATCGATGGCGCCTAAAAGTCAACATCTCGAAAACGGACGCAATTTTATTCACTAAACGACGACCGCGAAACCCAACGCCAATCCAACTAGACGGAATGGACATTCCGTGGTCATCAGAAGTAACCTATTTGGGTCTCCGACTGACTTCTACCCTTAACTACTCAGCATACATCAGGACTGCAGCTCATAAGGCGATTGGAAACCTGGTACAACTCTTTCCCCTTCTGGCCAACGACTCTACTCTCTCAGTGGCCACGAAAATGCATATATATAAGGCAGCGATCCGTTCTACAATGACTTATGCGGCACCGGTATGGTGCTCGATCAGTGACTCGACGTACCAACAGCTTGAAATAGTGCAGAACAAATGTTTGCGAGTCATCACATCCTCTCCGAGATATACGCCCTTAATCCGCCTTCGCACAGGCTTGGGTGTCGAAACTATCAAGGCATACGTCCGACGACTAGCAATCCGGTTCTATTCAAACTGTCACTTGCATCCAAATCCCCTCATCGGGGCCATCGGACAATATACTCTCCTAGATTTGAATCAGATGTATAAACGATACAAGCATAAACGTCCGAAGCACAGCTTGCTCTAAGTAGAGCAGTTCGATAGGTAGTGTTTTTTCTTCTTTTCATACTTTTCACTACTCGTACTAAGAAATGATTATCGTGGCCACAAGTGCAGACAGGGAGGGAATCCCGAAGATATGAACAGTACAGAAGCTGGTATAGGGCACAGCTTAACTACAGATCGTTGACATGTGATGTATGTAATGAAAATAGTTAATAAAGCATTCTCGTTTAAAAAAAAAATGTGACAGAGATAGCAAAGGAAATAGGGCTAGATGATGTAGAAGTTGGTGACATAAATGAGCTACTTGAGTCATGGTGAAGAGCTTTGAACGGAATATTTAGAAGAGCTAGCTGAACAACTGTCCAAACAAGACACAGAGGAAGTTAAGCTGACTGCAATGCCGGTTAGGACATTAACAGTCAAATCAATGCCATAGGCTATTGCTGCAAACTGTCGATGAGCGATACGCACTCTACGGAGCCAGAACACCACAGAGAAGATTAAAATCGCGGAATAGCTTCCTCGGAACAGTGCAAGTTGAACCACCTGAAGACTTCCCCCTCACCCAGATTTGCACTGGTAGCCACCTCCTTGATTGCAATACTTGGAAATCTCTTAACCGCATTAGAGCAGGGGTGGCACCAGTAAAAAGAAATATGGTGAAATGGGGCAAAACAAACTCCCGACGACCTGTATTGTGGCTGTGGAGAAGTACAAGATATGGGACATCTCCTATCATGCAGGGACTGCCCCCAGAAATGCACCCTCGAGGATTTATGGCTTGCAAATAAAAAAGAATTTGACGTAGCCCAATACTGGGCAAAAAATCTTTAATTTAATTTGATGGTCCGGACACGATAAAAAAAGAGAAGGCTATTGCTCTTATTAATAAGGGACGTGAGGCCTGTAGCAACGACCGCAACTGGGAGTGGAGCTGAACGGTTAAGAGAGGAAGTGAGACAGTTCTACAGCCATACTATAACTTATTATCAGAAAAGAAGAAAACCAAACACGCATTTTTCTATCGTTTTTAAAGCAGTATTTTGTGTTGATTACTGAAAATCTTGGAACAGAACCTAATATACTTACATGTCTACCCATTACATTTTTGCTTCCATTTATGCAGCTTCATTTTACGCCAGAAATCTTAGGAACGTAACCCTGGCGTAAACCGATTCATACCTGTATATGATTATTCCCTTGCACACTTACAAATATGTAGTGTCTTTTCTGAACGAATCCCTATTGTAGGATCACCTTCAGGGACTTGGATTGTGAATTACACAACTTACAAATCAACAATAATGGTACATTTTAAACGTACAAAAGTTACAATGTAGGGTATGTCAGTTGTTTTGTGGGTGCACTGTGCATGAGAAGTTTTGTGTTTAGACACAAGGTTGTGTGCATGGAGTGTGCTCGGCGCTTTTAAAGAAGTGATGATCCACTATTACAACAGCAGCGTAGCCTTTTAATCTGTTAACATTCTATTTTATGAACTGTCACTGTGAACTAGTGTGTTTTTCTACTTTGTAGTGCATGATGGTTTAACATGTGGATGGATGTAAAGTTCTTGTGCACCTTAGTTTGAACAGCGTGATGGTGACAAAGACCTGTCGAAACATGTAGGGGTTCTCCCTAATACATGCTGTATATGTATGTGTAATGTGAATTTGTTGGTGTTAAGTTTATGACAAGATGCGTGGTCTATATACTATAAAACTAAATTTCTAATGTTTAAAAATTAATCATAATATGTATATGTGTGTATAAGCTACTAATTTCAATACAAATGTCTTTGATCGAAGGATGTTTCTCGTTGATGATATCCCTATATCACCTGTGCTTAACGGTGATCGTCTATTTTCATGTAATGCATGTGGTAAGACGTTCAGATGTCCGAGTTAACTGGTACTACATCAACGCCGTGGAATAAACTATAAACATCTATCTGGACTTTACTGTTGGTTTCATTTAACATTGATTAACCTAACTGCTTTTAAGGTACATGAAACTCAATGGAAATAATGTACGAAATCTTATTTCTGACTGCATCATGAGCTTTCTTGAAGTGTGTACAGAGTTGATATATAGCCCTATTGTATTTCCATATTTTCAGGTATTTGGTGCATGCAGAGTATACGATCAGTAGTTGATATGTTACATCAAAGTGTGCACTTATGATGCTCAATAATTTAGTCTGCATAAGGAGTTAAGCTTTAGAGACAAACGTTGAATAAAATTGTGCATGTTGGTTATAACAGTGATATGTCTGTATAATTAGCAGAGGTGCACAGATTTTCACTAAATATAGGAGCTGTCTGAAAATTCTAGTTGCCAGAAGGGTGACATGGAATGAGTTCCACAGATATTAGGAAACATTTAATCGCCATGACCTGGAGCCCGGGATTTGTGCACCCCAGTTAATGACATGCAGTGTGACGGGGGGGTTTTTTTTGTCCATCTGAGGAGCGAAATTTTATGAATATGTTACGTGTCATTTCCTTTTCTGGGTATTGATATGCTTGTTTTGTGATGTTTAAAGATAAATGGAGCAAGAAAAAAAAGTAACAATTTCTTCAGTGGTAATGCTCCGAAGCGTTATTGGAAATGTTACACAAACTGGATGTAGGATAACATACTGTAGTGAATAGGCTCTCAGCTGGACGATCCAGTGTTCGAATCTTAGCAAGGACAAGTTATATTCTCCAAAATACACAAACCAGCAATTGGGCCCACTCAGCCTCCTATTCAGTGTGTACTGGCACTCTTTCTATGGTGGTAAAGTGGCCAGAATGTGAAATTGACCACTTACCTCCATCTAGTGTGATGGTTAAGAACAAATGGAGCTATATCTCCAGTTCTTTATGCCTTCATGACATGCACGGGGTTATCTTTACTTTGTACTGTTTTTTATGTTCACTTATCCAGAAATTACTTGGATTTGTGTCTGTGCTCAATGTATACAGGTGAATATATTTCTCAGCTTTTTTGTGCTAATTTTTTTGCATATTCATCACTCATGGCTATCTTTCAGTAAGGGGAGTTTGGACTGCTGTGAATGAAATGCTTCTTCACCTGCACACGCTTCTGTCCATCATATGGAGAAGTTACTCTGCAATGTCTATATTTCACATTTATTCATGAGTCTGACAGTGATAAAGTCAGTCGGCTGCGGAAGTTCGAGCTGACTAGTTGCTTGCAGATATTGCTCCCACTAATATTATTAATTACATCGCAATCCAGTCTTCCAGTGGAAGTGGTACGAACCGCTTGTGTACAGCGCATCAGGATACAGTGCTAACTAAGTGGTGTAGTGAACTTGTATACCAGAGACCTATAGGTTCCTTCCGGGTACAAAGAAAGTGCAGTGAGATAGGACTCAAATGGAGCTACGAGAAGAAACAACACAGGAATTTAAACAACCTCCACGACATAAAAGGAAGAGGAAATTCCAACGAACAAACGATGGGGCAAGTACATCATTTGCTTCAGCAAACTACTTTGCTGTCCTTTCGGACAGCGATCCGGATACGGAATCGACAGAATCAGCAACAACAAACCCTTCTAGTAAGGAACGAATACCACCAATTGTTATTTATAGCTATTTAAATAACCGTACGCAATCTCTCAAATCTCTAAACGACAAACTAAACCACCCTGTGGAGATTAAAACCAAACAAAATAGGCTCTTACTGTTTACAAAAACAGAAACAGACAACGACATACTCCTTCGGGAAATACAACACTCTAAAATAGCTATCACTCATATCCATTACCACAAAAATCTCAACATAGAGTTACGCTAAAAGGCCTCCACCCAAATATAACAATGGAGGAGATCACAGCGGCCTTAACGCAACACAAATTACAAGTGAGCAACATACGCCAAGTAATCAAAAAGGATAAAACTACGGATAAAATACTTATTAAATTTCCCGTCTTTGTCCTAACATTCCAAGCAGGAACTGAATTACGAGACATCTATAATATAAAGAACATTTGCCAATGTATTATTCGATGGGAGAAATACAAGGCTTCACGCCCGATCCAACAATGTTACCGCTGCCAGAATTTCGGTAACTCTTCCAGGTACTGCGGCTTACCAGCGCGATGTGCCAAGTGTACAAAGAATCACAATACCCAAGAGTGTACAAAACAGCAATCCGACGCGCCTACACGTGTAAACTGTGGAGGCCCGCATCCAGCAAACTTTTCGGGCTGCCCCGAGTATCAAAAAATATTATTAGCTAGAACACAAAAACAATCTTCAAATCTTCAAAGGGTGTTCGAACGAAACCCCGACGTTCTCACGTACCAACTTCCCATCACCAAATCCTACACAAAACATCTCTCGACAAAATCGAACCTGGGCTCAGTTAACTGCTTCGACATCAAGATCTTCTGCTACACGATCCTCACCGGGGCTCCTGGGATCACTCAAGACCATCTTAAACTCACTCAATATCCAACTGATCTGTGACTGCTTAACGTCACTAGCAACTAAACTACATTCCACGACAAACCCATTGGATAAAATGGGACTTATTTTTGACAGTCATGACATGGTTTACATAATAGTAAGGAATAACTACAGGATACTACAGTGGAATGCCAATTCCATTATACAACAAAAACACGAACTAGCGTACTTTCTAAAGGTACATCGAATAGATATAGCTGCTATTTGTGAATCAAAACTATCCCCTGCTAGAAAATTCGCTCTACCAGGATATAAGATCTACCGAACGGACCGTAACAATCGGGGGGAGTCCTCCTCATGATCCGTAATGAACTACGCCAGGATAGCCTAGATGTTCATCACACTCCGTCCATAGAAAACAGTGGCAGTCATTCTCTATCCACAACTCAACCAACCAATACGCATTGTGGCTGGATATACTCCACCAGCAATAACAGTACAAAAAGACGACATAGCTGAAATCTTCTCCACACCAAATCCGACAATCCTACTGGGTGATTTTAATAGCAAACACAACGCCTGGAACTGTACATCTATAAATAACAATGAGAAGATCCTAATTGACATATGTACCAATCAACACATAACGATATACGCACCGGAACAGGCAACATATTATCCGGCACGAGGGATGGCCAGCGTTCTGGACATAGTAATGGCGAGGGGATGTAGAGCTGTCCCCCCTCAAACAGTCACTGCACTTTCCTCTGACCACCTTCCAGTGGTATATAAACTTCGAGACACCCCAACATGCGATGGTACGACATCGATTAGACTACACACAGGCAAATTGGGATCACTATAGGATAACCTTAAAACAACTACTGCGTACACCTCTAACAATCCACAATACAAAGGATTTGGATCGAACAATTCACGTATTTACAGCTACAATTAAAACGGCTGCGAATACGTCTATACCTAAACTACAGGCCGCAAACAACCTGCCTGCTCTTCCTCAACGGATACGTGTACTTATTCAGGTACGAAATTATACACGCAGACGGTATCAACGAACTAGAAATTCAGCACTTTGGGGAATACTTCAACTCCTCAATCACTGGACAGCTACCAGCTTAACTGCTTACCGAAACAGTCAGTGGGAATAGTTTTTACAAACTATCAAGCCCTATCAAAATCATGTGGCGAGTGGTAAGATATTTTACCAAAAAAAGGGATAACATGCCACCCCTCATGCAGCAGGGCACTCGGTATTCTACGGCTGACGAAAAAGCGGCCATTCTGGCTCAACAATTCGAGAACAATCATAACTTAACGGCCCCACAACAGATCAATAAACATACAAAAGTAGTGGATGTTGTTACCGATTGACGCAGTGAGGCATGTTCTGTTAGTACCGACCTTGGCCGTAGGTGTCGTAATCATCGTTACGGGCGTGTTAGTTCGAAAAGCTTGTACACAGATGGCACGCGCCGCGTTGCCTACTTTCATCGTTGAGTTGCCTATCTGTATACTAGATAATCTGTGCCTCTCAGTGACAAAAAGAGGTTTTGAAGAGAAAGAAATGTTGTTTTATTTGTTTGAAAACTGGGCATCGCTCAAAGGAATGTCAAACAAATGTAAGGTGTTTGGTTTGTGCTAAGAAGCACTGGGCAGATATGTGTCCAGAGATTCCAATAAACCAAGTGAAAGCTGGCGAAGATAAGCCCCAGCAAGTTGAGGGAAAACAAAATACTGCTTTATCTAATTACTGTTGTGCTGAAGAGGCTTTACTTCAAACCTTGCAGGTGTATATTGAGACCAGTGGGAAAAGACGCAAAGTGAGGGCACTTATTGACACTGGTTCACAGTGTTCATACATCCTGAAGAATCCTGCTAAAGAAATGGGATACACACCCGTGGGATCAGAGTCCTTGATACACACCTTGTTCGGAGGAGCTACGTCCCAGAGGGAAGACCACCAGTGTTATAACATAAATGTTCGCAGTCTAACAAGTGACCCTGGCGGAGCGAGATGTGTGCATTTATCTGTTAATTGTGTGTTTTGTGGCGAGAAGAGTAGTTGAAGTGTTCATAAGCTGCTGATTGAAGTGGGTTATTTAGTGCATCGAAAGTGCAATACATCATAACGACTGTCTACTACCGCAACTACGCCTCATCATATCAGTGAAAATATCATCAAAACTGTGAAACAACTCGACATACAACGAACCCCAGTGATAACCAGTGCAAAAAATACAATGAGCGCAAGCATATAGTGAAAATACCAGCGAAAACATTTCATCCATAAAGTGTGGATAACATACAACTACAGATAAACACCCACATAAAAACGACTATCCCACTTCATAACCGACACGATTCCACATTACAATTACCACACAACAGATAAACTACCGCCATCAGCTAAGCAACGCCAAACAACGATCAACCAACCGACGTGACATCTTCGCATCATACCACCGTCAACGCAGAACAATGAATACAACCAGAAAACCAACACCATAATACAGGGCATACACAAAAGAATGGTGCGGTGATGTTGGAAAGCTGGTTGTTACCCCAGCTGAATACTAATTATGACGATTACATTCTACAACTGGACGGAGCTCCCCCCCCCCCCCCCCCCCATTTTCACAGGAATGTACGAGTGCTTCTCAATCGTGTTCTTCCACAGCGCTGGATCGGACGTGCTGCTGCAAATGGAGACAAGAACCTTCTCCCTTGGCCACCCCGTTCGCCAGATCTTACACCGTACGATTTCTTTCTTTGGGGGTTCGTTAAAGACAGCGTTTATGTACCACCATTGCCCACGTCCATCCATGAAATTCGTGATCGGATAACGCATGCACTGCAGGCCATTACAGCGGACATGCTACACCGGGTCTGCGATGAGTTTGATTACCGTGTGGATGTGTGTCGTGTGACCCAGGGTGCACACATTGAAGGATTGTAATTACCAAATGAGAAACTTGGACAGCTGCCGCCGCTGACGGTGTATGTTGTGCCCGTGTAAGGTGAGAAATCAATTTCTATTCACTTTTGAAACCGCACCATTCTTTTGTGTATGCACTGTATATTCCCACAGCAAAGCAGCTCAACATACAACAATCACCAAAAAACTAACGCCACCCCCTACATAAATACAGCGCGTATAAGGAACCCCCCAGCATACATCAACGAACCAGCAATCATAAGTGAAAATGCGTAGTGAAGCTTGTACATATATTGAAGCCCCTGATGATGGTCGCTCGACGACCGAAACATATGTAGGGTATTTTAAGCGATTTTAAGTGACAATCTACTTTACTAGTGCAAGCGTTGTTTAATAAGTGTTTATTAAGTATCTATATTTTCGTTTTTCTTCTTACAGGTAACTGAGATGCCCCATTCATACAAGTCCATCAAAGAAAAAGCTGTGCCGACATGGTTTAAGGACGCTTGTGCTCATCTTCGCAACCGGGAAGCATAAACACCAACTATGGTGCAGGACAGTGTCAGGTCCAAAGAAGGTGAGTGATTCCTAACTTGTAAGTCAGTCACTAGCTGTCACTTTAGTCATGGCAAGTTCCCATGTATACTGCCTAAATTTAGTTGCCATGTGAGATGGTTGCTTGCATGATGCGACAGTGATGTGACGACATCATGGCTGCCTAATGCTCTAGGTTTAAGCTAACTGCAGCATAGAATGTTGTTGCCTCAGCATTTACCTCTAAGTCAGGAACCCTTGTATAGCCCCTGAATGTTGTGTCTGCAGCCGATTGATTGCTGGTGCACGATTATTTTCTAAATTTATCCTTTAACTTCATAATCAAGGCACTGACCATCATCACATGACTGGTTACGTGCAATCCACATGACCCCGTGCTCTAAAGAACTGGAGTTGATCTTGCAGGGCCTCTTTTCTTGACAGAGGGAAGGAAGTGCTGGATCATAATGTTTACATGTGCAGTATACAGAGCCATATACCTGGAACTTGTAACCTCTTTGAGTACAAAGGGATTTCTGCTTGGACTTAGAAGATTTATAGCTCGTCGAGGGCGTCCTAAGGTCATATAGTGACAATGGAACCAACTTTGTGGGTGCATACAATCTTTTCAAAACCACAGATTTGGCTGTTGTTGAAGTTGATGCATCTGTGTGGAGAATCCAATGGAAGTTCAACCCACCCACTGCAGCCTTGCGGGGAGGTTGGTGGGAACGCCCGATTCAGATAGTCAAGAAACTGCTGAGACGGGTTCTAGGACGTGCTTCCTTGAGCTACGAGGAGACAATGAGTATAATAAGTGACTGTGAGGCAACAGTGAATTCCAGACCTCTGACATATTTCGGAAGACTCTCGAGATCCGTTGCCACTGACGCCTGCAATGTACCTACAGGCTGTTCCACTGGTGGGAGTACCAGATTTGGACCATTTGGATAAGACAGATCTGAACAAAAGGTTGAGATATCAACAGTGCTTGAGAGAGGACCTAAGAAAACGATTCAGATCGGAGTACCTGAGCCTGCCGGGAAGAGGGGGAAGGCAACAGGATATTCACGTGGGAGATGTTGTACTGATTGAGAGTGAAGGAAAAGGGAGAACCTTTTGGCCTACGGCAGGAGTGATGGAGGCATACCCAGGAAGGGATAGCTATGTCAGAGTGGTGCGACTGAAAACAGCTGAAGAAGAGATGGTTCGTCCTGTACAACGAATCTATCCACTAAAAGTGAAGACGCCAGTGGAGTTTCCAGACGTGAACCAACAGCAGACCCAAGATATGAGCTCCACCCCCTCCCCCCTAAGCTGGAAAAAACTGTAACAACTAGGAGAGGGAGACGGGTCAAGCGTGCTTCCAAATTTTTAAACTAAGGATTGTTTCACACTATTACCACCGTGCATTTTTAATCAAATAATTAATCTTCCACTACCCCACCAACCACCACTCATACCTGATACCCAACACAACAGTCTCCCTACACACACAGCCACGGAAAGATAGCACAAGCAGCATCATAACACACAAGGTAAGTCATTCGTATCACAAAACTTTTTTAAAAAACCTCTACTTGGCCCATAAAATATATCAGATAATCACTAAATAAAATACTGAAGTCTTTATATAGAATATTTATTCATTTACAGAAAATGCACCTGGAGACGTAGAAATACGCCAGTAGTTCCGCAACAGTGAATACTAGGCACATTTTACAATTTTAATCAGGTTTTAAATATACACATATTTATGGTTTTAAATTTAACCAGACTATCGTACCATAGTGATACGTACATATTGTACATTTGTCTTAATATGTGCTTATTTTTAGTAGTACATTGTAACCCCCAAAGATGGAACTATAAAGTTCCGAAACACGTGTAGGGTTGAAGGGACATAGGCTACAATAAAAGTGGTCAAAGTAGTGCATTTGTTGGTTTAATTATTTGATTACGGATTGTTGTTTCATTAATTTGTTCAATAGTTAGTCAATAGTTGTATCAAGCTCCTTCGTTTTGTTTCTTGAAGTTTTCTGTGGCACGCGTTCAGTTTTTATTTGAAAATACCTAGAACAAAGAAATGTGCATCGAAAAAAAATTTAGAGTTATACATATATACGTATGAACAATTCAGTATCTGCAACCGATAACTTTTTTATCGACATCACTAGAATGGAAAACTATATCATATATCCTTTAAAAAATGGAAGTAGAATGGGATGAAAATTGTCGTGAGACGAAAATAGAAAGGATGGTCCCGGTGTACCACAAAACAGATGTATTAGCTTTGCAAACCTTTCTTCGGGAAAAGTTTAGCTTATGGGCTGGAAATGGTAGTAGCGTAGAGGAGATATGGAAAAGTTATAAGGAAATAGTCTTTGAGGGTATGTTTTGTACCTCATAAAATTCTGATTAAAAAATCCAGAATACTATACCAAGGAAGTAAAACAACTTAAGGTAAAGGTGAGGAGAGTGTACAATAAGCGAAAATTTGGAGGGCAGAGCTGGAACGTTTATCCAAAGGGTTACTGATAGCAAAGAAGAAGGCCCAGGAGACATTCTTAAGTTCGGTCTTACAAAACGAAGGTAAATGCTGGACAGTTTTATAAGTACGTTAAAAGACGTAAAGGTAATAGAGAAAACATTTCTGCGATCAAGGGCATTAATGGAAATCTCATCACCGAACCAATAGAAAAGGCCAACTCCCTAAACTCTTATTATGCGTCTGTATTCAGTTGCGAACGAAATACCCCGCAAATCCAATCAACAGATTCAGATAAACCGTTCACCATTAGTATCAACATTTTAAGGAAGCGACTATCAGCAATAGGGATAAATAAATCCGTCGGACCAGATGGCATTCCTGGGGAAATTTTAAAGTTAGTGGGGAAGCCATGATTCCATACCTCGCGAGATTGCTGGATATAACGATGAACAACAATTCCATCCCAGGGAACTGGAAAAAAGCTATAGTGGTTCCTATATAATATTCTAACTGCTATGAATAATAATTTAAAAGTGGGAGGTATTTTTTGTGTCTACTGTGTAGACCATAAAATATTACTGGATAAACTCGAATTCTATGGAATTGAAGGGAAATTTAAAACATTAATTAGATCATATTTAACAGATAGACATCAAAGAGTAGTATTGGGAAATATAAGTGATAGTAATAATTCATCCAAATGGGAAACAATAAAATGTGGTGTCCCACAGGGCTCGATTCTTGGCCCTTTGTTTTTTCTATTTTACATTAATGATTTACCTAAAATTATAAATAAGGATAATAATATGGTACTTTATACAGATGACACCAGCATTATAATAACAGATAAAAATAAATTAAACTTTAATACAAATCTTAACCAAACTTTCAAAGATATAATTACTTGGTTTAAGGTCAATCTACTTACCTTAAACTTTGAGAAAACTCAATATTTAGAATTTCGAACCAAGAATTATTATAATATCACTACTCAAATTAAATATGATCATAAAAGTTTAACTAATGTTACACAGACTAAATTTCTTGGATTAACTATTGACGACACTCTATCCTGGAAACAGCACATTGAACAGGTTATCAGCAAAATATCCTCTGCATGTTATGCATTAAGAAATATAAAATATATTGTACCATTAGATACACTTAAGTTAATTTACTTTACACACATACACTCTACCCTAAACTATGGTATTATTTTCTGGGGTAATTCCCCACACAGTGTCAAAGTATTTAAAATGCAAAAGAGGATAATCAGAATAACTAACTCAGGTAATAGGGACTCTTGTAGGAAGTTTAAGAAAATGGAAATATTGCCCTTTTATTCACAATATTTATTTACACTAATACTATATATGGTGCATAATAAACACCAATTTAAGGTAAATATGGATGTTCATAATTATGAAACTAGAAATAAAACAAATCTTCACCAGCCAGTAGCCAATCTGGCTAAATATTACAAGGGACCCTATTACTTTGGAATAAAGGTTTTCAACTGTCTTCCAGCTGATATAAAGGAATTGTCTGATGACATAAAATGTTTTAAAAAAGCCTTAAAGCGATTTTTTCATCTACATTCTTTTTACTCTGTAGAGGAATATTTTAATTACAATATAATGAACTGAACAAGATTTATTGGTTTTAATTTTTATGTCAGTGCTAGGTTTTAACAGTATCCTGTATTAATTGTTTTACTATATGTTTTGTGCAATAGGTCTATTTTGTAGACTGTATGTGTTGTTTGACAATGTATATTTCGTATGACTTGTTGGTTTGTATGTTGGATTTGCGAGTTGTGAATGAGATACATACAATACAATACATATATTATCTAAATGTTAGCAGGTTTTTTACGTATCTAAAGCTTGAGCTTTTATATCTTATGTTTTTATATTATATATCTATTTTATATTCACTAACTTTTTGTATTTTGACAATGTATTTTTCTATAGCTTGTAATGTATATATTTCTTTTGACCTAATCCACATCCTATTTGTCTTTGTGACTATGTATCGGATTTATGGATTGTAAATAAAAGTTAAAAGTTAATAGTTAATTTATAAATGAGATCGAAACTATAGACCGGTCAGTTTAAACTCAGTGGTTTGCAAACAAATGGAGCACGTTATAGCAGGGTATCTAAGGCAAGTCTGGGAAATGAGTGGTTATATGAGGGTCAACATGGATTTAGACCAGGGTACTCATGCGAAAGTCAAGTAGTCACAGTTTGCCTAGATATTGCTGATTCACTGGACGAGGGAGTCAGGACTGACGCGATCATAATAGATTTTTCAAAGGATTTTGATTTAGTCCCACATGATAGGCTGCTTACAAAAATTGCGGAAACCGGAGTGGACTTGAGTGTAGTGGATAAAGGAATTTCTCTTAGGACGTTCGCAAAGAGTTAAGAGTAGACGGACAACTATCTGATGAAGTCACAGTAACGTCGGGAGTGCCGCAAGGGAGCATATTAGGTCCGTTGCTGTTCCTCGCTTATGTTAATGATATTTGGAAAAACAATGAGTCAAATATACGGCTTTTCGCTGATGATTGTATAATATAGAGGAGGATAATCGATAGTAGTGACATTGAAAAGTTGCAGGCAGACTTAAATAGATTAGGGGAATGGGCGGTTGAAAATGAAATGAGGATAAATCCAGGTAAAAGTAAAGCAGTAAGCTTCAATAGAGCTAGGGTGAAAGGTAGACTGAGGTATTGTATTGGGGATCAACTAATTCCAGAGGCAAATAGCTTTAAGTATTTAGGAATACAGTGATACCTCGGCTAACGAGTGACCCTGCTAACGAATTTTTCGGCTAACGAAGATTTTTTTCGCTGTTTTTTCGGACTCGGCTAACGAATGTTTTAGTGGATGCTCACGCTAACATAAAGCAGCAAACATGAACGGTTGGGCCATTCCAGGAGCTTCTTTTCCGTCTGTATGTGTGTGACAAAGAACTGAGCTGACCACATCACATAGGGGAGACCCACCAACCCGACTGGGTTGTTTACGTTCGAGACAGCGAGAAGTCAGACGCCTGATAACATAACTGCTTCGGATTTGATGACGGACGTACATCAGAAGGTGAGAGAGGGCCATCGCTTTGACCTTCTAGATAGGGGCTTCCAGAGTGCCACAGAGAGAAACGCTTCTCATACCAGTGTCAGTACCGTGCAACAGACTTTGTGGCTTGGTTGAAGACAAGTGTCTGAATCACTTTAAAAACATTCTGAAAAAAAGAGAAGTTCAATCAACTTTGGACAGATTTTTGACTTCTCCTTTAGCAAAGAGACAGAGGCCAGCTACTGAAGAAGAGGAGACTTACCTTGAATAAACTTTGAAAATTTGGAAGAAGAATAGTAAAAACGTCGTGTATATATTTTCAGTTTAATAGTATAAAGTGTATAATATATTTTCAGTATAATAGTGCAAAGATCGTCAGTTTTTCATTCTACTTTCCATTCTCCTTCATCCAATTGGGTAGCTGTTCATCTCAGCCTTTGGTGAGTTTTTTGCCCTTTTATAGTGTGCTTTTTACTATTTTATAAAACTTATCTTTAAATAGTGGGCAGCATCCAGAACGAATTAAACGATTTTCTATAGAAACCTACGGGAAATCACGTTTCGGCTAACGAATGTGATTCCGGAACGAATTATCTTCGTTAGCCGAGGTATCACTATACTTACACGCAGCGATCTAAGCTGGGCAGATCATGTAAATTATACACTAAGAAAAGCATGGAAGGCTCTTCATTTCGTAATGCTTATACTCAAAAGGGCTTTACTGGGAACCCTTCTTCAACCTTGGCGTGTATTACAGTTGAGTTACGGGTATATGTGCTATTATTGTCAGGGTTTGGAACTGGAACAACACTTTTTGGAGCAGTATGTGTCTGACATAGAGTCTAGTTGCCTTCTGCCGTTACTCCTGATCGTTCAGCTCTTGATGCGAACCAGTTCATTTCTGTCACGCATGTAGTCCAACTTTGGATTATAAAGCGTGTCCAGCTATTTTATCTCATCATCACTATCACTATCATCACTGATATAAATAATGTCAGTTTCGGCCAGTACTACTGGTTGGACATTACCCAGAGATTGTTCTAAGTTCTTATTCTCTTGCCCCTGACCCACACAACTGGATGGTACTTTACCATCTGTACCTGAACTTGAACTCCATTGACAATTAGCTGCAGTGACTGATTGAGATTTAGTCATCAGAACTTGACTTGATGGCGGAGTAAGGACTGGGACCCCAGTGACCTGCTTCTCATTCCCTCTTATATCAGATGTCTTGACACCAACATGCTTATTCCCTATTGTATGGCTTTTCTTGTAACTTATAATACAGTTCGCTCGTAGCAGCGGTCGGTGAAGGACATGCTACGTGCTGAGTGAATACTACTAAGAAAAGTGTATAGTGAAGTAGGATAAAAGTATCGGTATCAAACTATTTCTTGCAGGCTGTTAACGGGTGAAATTGTGCACTAGTTCAGTGTGTTAGGGAAACCTAAAAATGAACTGTGCTGGAGAACAACCGCAATCGTTTCGCCCTGACTTTAGGGCTAAACAAAAACGAAGTGGACCACCAACGGCGGATTCAGCAGGACCATCCTTCGAGTCGTACAATTCTTTCTCAGTCCTATCAGATACGGACTCTGAAACTGAAACGGCAGACTCTGGTAAGACCCCCCCCCCCAAAAAGGATCGTATCACCCCTGTAGTGGTATAGTTACCTACCAAATCATACAAATACCTTACGTAAACTGAATGAAAAACTACAAGCACCGGTCGAAGTCAAAACAAAACCGGCTCTTACTGTACACCAAAACTGAAAGTGATTATGAAATGTTATTAGGAGAAATACAAAAAGCAAAGCTGGAGTACCACACTTACCCTTTGCCCAACCAACACCAACCAAAGATTACATTAAAAGGGATTCCACCTAATGTACCTGTTGATGAAATTCAAGAACAGTTAACTCACCATAACGTTCAGGCCATAACCGTACGCCAACTAACCAAGCAAGACAAGACCACCGCACAGATAATTCAGCATTACCCAATCTTTGTAATAACTGAAGGAAGGGACAGACATTCGTGAGGTAACAAAAATTACAAAGCTTTGTCACTGTGTGGTTCAGTGGGAGAGATACCGCGCCCTACGACCAATACAACAATGCTTCCAATGTCAAAAATATGGTCACTCGTTATCCTTCTGCGGCAGACAGGCAAATTGTGTCAAATGCGGTCAACCTCACGCGACTACAAATTGTGCAAAATTACCGACCAAACCTCCTGTGTGTGTAAACTGTGGAGGGCCTCACCCGGCAAACTTTTCGGGATGCCCGGTGTACGTGAACATCCTCGAAGCTAGGACGAGAAACGTACAAACGTCAATCCCCCGCACCACCGGATCGGTCACTGGCCCATTACGGCTCCCATTGGCGGGAAAACCTAGGACTACAATACCCAATCGTGGGCACAAGTTGCTGTTCAAAAAGCAACCCCCCCCCCCCCCGAATGAAACGTCTATTCCGGCTCTTCTCAAATCGTTTCAAACGATCTGGTCGTCGATTAACCTTCAAACACTCGGAACGGCACTACGCACACTGGCTACACGGTTGCAAGGAACTCAGCAACCCATGACACAGACGCTACTCATTTTTGAAACGTTACTACACTGTTTTGTTCCGGCCCCATAAAAAGAAGCTAACGTATGTTACATTGGAATTCCAATTCCATACGAAGTAAAAAGTTCGAGCTTGAACATTTCCTCGCGACCCATAAAATCGACATTGCGGCGATCAGTGAGACGAAGCTGGCGCCACGCCGCAAGCTCCAATTACGAGGATACTCGGTACACAGGATGGATAGAAATCAACATGGCGGAAGGGTGGTTATGCTAGTTAAAAACGGCATACTCCATGATAGAATAAACATCACTGGAATCACGCACATGGAAACAGTGTCTATAATGGTCCACTCAGCACAAGGCAGAAGGATACAAATTGTATCGGGCTACAACCCCCCAAACCGAGAGATTAAGGATACGGACCTAGACGAAATCTTCGGCAACAACCACCACGTTATCTTAGCTGGAGATCTCAATAGCAAACACACGGCGTGGAACTGCGACAACACAAACAAAAACGAAAACACCTTACTACAGTACTGTATGGACCGTGCACTTACGATACGAGCACCGACCCTCCCGACCCACTTCCCTACTAGGGGCTCCCCAAGTGTCCTGGATATTGCAGTTGTCAAGGGATGTACTCTCACCGACCCATACTCGCTACCTCAAATGACCGACCATAACCCGGTAGTGTTCAAAATAAGGTGGGCTCCGATAGTTGAAACACCGAGACGAGTTTTTGACTTCGCTGCAACAAATTGGAAACAATTCCACACCCGGCTAGACATCCTCTTGCAGCACCATCCACGGATATCAACAGGGCAAGACATTGATAGGGAAGTGGACACGATCACCTCAGCGATACAGGAGGCTGCGGACGCGACAATTCCAATCAGAAACGTGACAGGACGGGACCAAGTGCTTCCGCCTGCGATAGTATCCTTGATACAATGCCGCAATCAAGTACGAAGAAAATTCCAGCGCACCCGCTTCGTGACATATGGTAGGGGGCTGAAACTCCTCGACCGCCTGATTGATTCGGGACTAACGAAACACAGGTCTGAAAGGTGGCAATCCTTTCTTCGGTCTCTAAACCCAAATAGTACAAACCTATGGAAAATTACCCGTTACTTTAAAAAACCACGGGTTCGGATGCCAACTCTCCAGCATCGGGGCACGGAGTACTACATGGCCCAAGATAAGGCTGATATCCTGGCCACTCACTTCCAGACCACACATAACCTGACGCTCCCCCAGAAAATCACTCAACATGCGAGCCAAGTGGAAGATGAAGTACTCAAATTTAGCCAGAGGAAGAGTATCAACTTCTTTGTCAAGGGACCAATTAACAATTCGGAAGTAATAACCAACATCCGGAAACCCAAACCACGAAAAGCTCCGGGGGAAGATGGTATATCTAACATTCTAATCCGCAAACTTAACCCCAAAACTACAGCGAGGCTGACTTATCTCTTCAACTCTATTCTTCGTCTTGGATATTTTCCGACGAGGTGGAAACAGGCACATGTTCTGGCGATTCCAAAACCTCGCAAACCGCCACAAGACCCTGGATCGTACCGCCCCATAAGTCTACTTCAACGTTAAACAAATTGCTGGAAAAATCTGTAGCAAAGCGCCTCTCCAGATATGCAGAGAAAAACAACATCACTCCAAACGAACAATTTGCCTTCCGCAAACGCCACTCAACCACTGCTCAATTGGCGAGACTAACTGACTCCATCACCCATGGATATAACAGGAATAAACATACTGGCCTCATCCTCCTCGACATTGAGAAAGCATACGACACGGTGTGGGTACAAGGACTAATCTATAAACTAATATCTTTTAACGTCCCGGATTATTTGGTCCACTTCTTGCACTCGTACCTCACAAACCGGACCTTCTTCGTTACAATATCCGGGTATCGCTCCCCAAGCATGGAGATTTCGGCGGGCCTACCCCAGGGTGCAGTGCTTTCCCATTATTATTCAACTTATATACGGCGGACAACCCTCGTATGACTAAAGGCCCGTTTACACGGTGCCAATTGAGGTGTCCAGTAACTGGATGCCAGGTACTGTCCCTGTGTAAACACACCAGCCAGTAGCTTGACAGGCCAGTTGGACAGCAGCTGGCCATGCCAGTGAATTCAAACAATTTTGTTTCCACTGGCCACTGGCGTTCCCCCACCACCTCACAGTCCAGTAGCTGTCACCGTGTAAACGGTACAGCACACAGGCCAGTTGCTGTCGGGTAGTAGACACGTGCAGGGCAATCGAATTTTTCTTTGTCTTTCTTGTGAATTATTTTTAATAATTGTTGTAATTATCAAACAAAATGTCGGGCAGGTGGAGTGAGGAACAAACAACTACGTTTGTTAATATGTACAAGGACTCTGAAAATTTGTGGAATGTATTTACTCCTGAATATAAAAATCGCGAAGCCCGGCTCGCAGCTCTAAAACACATGGTACGGGAAATGAACATACCTAATTTTGGTGTGAAGGACGTGTCTAAGAAGATAAAGAGTTTGCGCTCGACATACCATCTAGAGGTTACAAAAATCACCAAGAGTAAAGCAAGTGGAACTGGAGCTGATGAAGCTTATACACCAACAATAAAATGGTTCAACGCCATGGATTACATAACTAAGAACTCTACTATAAAAGAGAAAGAAACCTATACCAATCTGGTAACATGTTTATTTATATGTAAATATTATGTACCGCTTTACAGAACATACGTTTCCAATAATCAGTTCAATAAATGTCTTTGCATTTATGCTCGTGCACATTTTGAACACAATTTGATCCAATCAATGAATCATTTTTTCTTGCCAATCAACTGCCCATTCCCCACAGAAATACTCAAGGCCAGTTGAACTGGTCTACTGTCTCTCCAATAGCTGGCACCGTGTGAACAACAATGGCCAGTCCAACTGTCTATCCAGTAGCTGCCGGCCAGTTGGGAATCCAGCTACTGTCAAACTGGCTAGCCAGTAACTGGCACCGTGTAAACGGGCCTTAATATTCATCTAGCCATGTTTGCGGATGACACAGCTCTCTATACACAGTCCTGGAGGACTGACACTATATCCCACCGGCTCTCAACGGCAATCACTCGACTCCTTACTTATTTCACGAAATGGCGGCTGAAAATCAATCTATCAAAGACAGAAGTGATCTTACTGACAAAACTACACCCCTTCATGTCAGGGATGATATGACTAAAAAATGTGGAAATCCCTTGGTCAGCTTCTGTAACCTATCTGGGTCTTAAATTGACAAAAAACACTGAATTATACATCCCATATGAAACTTACGACAGATAAGGCCCTTGGAATGCTGGTTACAATGTTTCCGCTGCTCTCAAAAGAGTCTTCGTTATCAATCGACTACAAAACTGCACCTATACAAGGCAGTAATCCGTCCGATGCTGACATATGCTGCCCCAATATGGTGCTCCATGAGCAATTCGTCTTACCGGCAAATGGAAGTGGTCCAGAACAAATACATGCGAGTGGTGGCAAACGCCCAACGCGGAACTCCAATAGACAGGCTACGATCGAAATTGGGGATGGAAACAATCCAGTCTTACAGTAGACGATTGGCGGAAAGTTTTTATAACAAATGTTCCGAACACCCAAATCCGTTGGTTCGGTCCATCGGCAAACACACACTCCAGGAACTGAACACGACTTACAGAAGGTACAAACACAAACGTCCAAAGCATTGTCTGCTGTAGCAGAGATGAAAGGATGGTAGTGTTTTTTACTATGCTTCTCTAATTTTCACTACTACAACAATTCGTTCATGTAATTGGAACCTAGGTCAAAAGGAGGGGCTTGGTCTCATGTGAGGTTGCCGCAGCCGGTTTAGTGGTACGGCTGATGTATTGTCAAATTGTATTTCAAAGTGTAGATAAAGTAGATCAGTAGATAAAGAGATAAGTATTCGCAGAATTTCTTCCAGACCTAAAAAGTCACCAATAACAAGGTATAATGATTTTTTATGGATAAGTCTGCAGTAGATTCCCCACTTAATGGAAACTCGAAGAAAACTGAAAACTTCTGCAGTAAATTTGACGATTTACGCCTGACGGAGAGTTATAAATGCAGTAAGAATGAAGGTTACTTCGTGAATGTAGGTACGGGTGACCCACTTAGGGTAGGGGAGACCGTGTTTAGTTGGCTACACGGGTAAGATGGCACAACG
Organism: Reticulitermes speratus; assembly: GCA_021186555.1. Lineage (NCBI taxonomy): Eukaryota > Metazoa > Arthropoda > Insecta > Blattodea > Rhinotermitidae > Reticulitermes > Reticulitermes speratus. The sequence continues at coordinate 39,196,233 of JAJKFL010000039.1, read as the reverse complement.
ATAACATCTCGCCTATCCTTTGTAAGAGCGCAGAACCTGTGAGGCAGTATGAAGAGCAACATCCTTCATTGCAGGGAAGTTACTTGGCAGTGTGCTCAGAGCTGTATCGGAAGCAAAATTTGGTTGTGTGTGTTTTGCACAGCTCCGAGTAATTTTACAACAGTTTGGTAAATACGTATTATTGAGAAGGCTGCTAGGGTTTTATCTGAACCAAAGGTATGTAAATATGCAGTATATATGTGGCAATGTGACCGATAAGTAACAGTCTTTCTTGTGCATTTAATCTCACAGGAAACCAACCTCAAAACTGAAAGTTCGTGTTGGGTCTAGCTGGCACATTTGCTACGGGGCAAGTTGGCTCACCGTGCCAGCTTACTGCACGGTCAACAGTGCAGCATTCTGTATGTTTCTTGTTCTGTCATTTCAGTTTTGTTGTAGGAAGCATAATTATTCCCAGAACATACAAAAGGAAAACTGAAAGGGCAAATATTGCCCCAGATACAGTTCTTCGAGCAGCTAGGGCAGTCAGAATAGAAAACAGGTCGATTAGAAGTGTAGCAAGAGATTTTGGGATCCCGTTTCGCTCTCTGACGAGATATTGCAGCAGAACTTCCGAGGATCACGTAAGGGGAATTTCACAGAATCCGACATTCAGTATTGGGTACAAGAAAACTCGCCAGGTGAGTTCAGGTTAGATTTTACTGTAAGGTATAGGGGACGACCGCCTATATTGGACCCCCCCCCCCCCCCTTTGACTCGAATATTGAAGGAAGAGATAAAAAAATAAATTTCTCTCACAAACGCATTTATCAGGCATTGAACCATATGCTTATTTTCCTTCCTGCACAAGAAAGTACGTTTTAAAAACGATTCTTAAAAGTCAGCATCGGTCCAATTTAAGAATACATATTCCTAAATTGGACCATAACGAAAACAATATTTCACAGTGCACAAAATACAGAGTGATTCGTGGGTTATGGACATTGCTGTAGGAGATGATCCCTGAGGTCATTGTGATCAAAAAAGTTGATGTAAGCAAGTGTCCGATTTCGAACGATTACGTAGTTACAGCAGCTTGAAACTTAGAACAACATGCAATGATTATTGAAAAGCTGTGGAATAACAATAATAAACACATTACCTGGAAAATGTAACGTCTAAATAAATGTAACTTCATGACATCCATGATAGATGTTCTAGCTGCTTGTGTGTAGCGTTGTGCGTAGATTACATCGTGTGTTTGAAGTGAGTTATGTATTCTCCTGCGTCTGTGGAACGTTAAGATTTGAATTTATGAAAGCTTAGCTTAATCCTACATGATGGGCCGTGTAATTTTGAGATGTACGTACTGTATCGCGTTGTATTCTGTTTCTTTCATCAAAATGCCCAGGCGGAACAAGTGCCACGCAGTAGGATGTGAATCGACGCACAGAGACGGATTGAAAATTTTCAGATTTCCTAGGAATCCAATACGATATGTCACATGCAATAACATAACGTAAGCAGATTTCATTTTATATAGTACGTATTTGTAAAAAGAAAACATGAAAATGTCAATTGCAGTCCAGTGGACTGTGCAGGGTTACACGGCGTTACAGTAAAGAAGACCAGTCACATGTGAATTGTGCATTTCTAATACAGTAGAACCCGGACAAGAAGTCCCCGCATAAGATGTCTTCCCCTGTAAGAAGTCTGATTTTTAAAGTCCCGAAATAAAATCCATAAGGCGTACATTAATTTTTCCCGGATATGAAGCTTCCCGCTTATTAAGTTTCCCCACCTATGATGTCGAATCTCATGATACCAAAAGTAGATTTTTTAATGAAATTTTACCCATTTTATAAGTTTCGATATATAAGACTGTCGATATATGCGATATATCGGTCTATGCTATGATGCAATCGATTTTTTACCGAGGTGCCCCGAACATGCTGCTTTAAGTCTTGAACAGTAACACGCTGGTTACGTCAATTGAACCAACTGAAGGGAATTATCTTGTGTACATAATTCGTCTGCCTTTAACTAACAATATAAATTACAAATTATACCATGTCTTGCCCTTACCTATACAAGTGAAAAACACTGAATCTAAATTTATATTTTTGTTACCAGAGCGCGAATATCTTTTAATGGATGTCGCAAAACAATATTTTACAAGATTACATGCCGACAAATTAAATATTTGTAAAACAGTCAGCAGTAGACACCGCGTTTGCAGACAAACACAGCCCTTACAACTAACTCACTTGGATGAAGAATGTGAAGCCCAAATGTTGCAAGGTGTCAGAACAATCCCATCTACCTGCTCTCAAAGAATAACAGAACTAAATCAAACCATCTGGACACAACTGGATGATAATGAATGACTATTTGTTGCCCCGAAGCCTGACGTTGTAACTGTATTATGTTCAAGACACGAACCATCTGATGTTACATTAAATGGTACAGGAAAATTGAAACTAAATAACATGTGTAAAGGTTATGGTTCTAAAATTCTTATCGAAGCTCAATTAACAATATCTACGAACAATACTGATAAAGGCATCATTCCTCATTTGCCTTTAGAATTTGACTGCTGTGAAGATGAAGGAAAGAATTTTAATTCAATAATAAACATTTAGATTTACCTTTGAAAAATGCAATTCACCATTCAGATGATTTGAAGGTAGTCAATCACAAAGTGGAGGAAGTAGAGAGACTGATTTCAGAACAGGATTGGAAATTAAGACATTCAAATATGGATTATCATCTCTTCTTCTTGTCCTATGTGGGAATGATTACCACGAGTTTAACTTGTTTTATTCTGATTTACTGTTATTGTTGCAAGCACTGCCTTGAGCATTGTCCAAATTTTTCAAAATGGTGGAAAGACAATAATCCATGTACAACATTAGTTTTTAAACCGAAAATTGTGAACTTAATACATTTCTGTAAGGAAAGTTTAAAGTATTACAATCCTACAGCCAGCAGAAAAAGTAGAAACTCACAGGATGACTCCGTAGAGATAACACAGTTGGTATCACTAAACCCTACTTCCAAGCAGACGTTGCCGCCTGGCAAACGATAATTCTGTTTCTATAATAAAACACCGAGATGCGCAAGCGTGCTTGATTTTGCTTAAGTGTAAGTAGATTTGATTACAATTATCAATATCACAATTAATTGGGCATATATGAGTGCATAAGCACCTCATTATTGATGATTTTATGAAGTAATTCTGTTTAATTATTTATTAATGATAATTATTTACATATGCGCGTAAGCATTTCATGATTCATTTTTGCATGATGTAATTCTGTTTAGCTAGCTGCCAGTGTAGTTGCATTATACAGGATGATCCCGAAAATAAGCGTTGTAACCACTTACTTTTTCGGGGTGGAAAGGCGTCATATACTATCCTGTTACGACTGTAAATGTAAGAAGTTATTGCATTTATAAGGTATATAATTGTGTTATTTCATAATGTAGCATGTTTTAAAATACATAATCAGTGTTGCACAACAGAGAAATGTCGATGTCACAGGAAGTAGACAGAGTCATCAATGTCACAGGAAGTAAACAGGGTCATCAATGTCACGAAGCAATCGTGTTGACGTCAAGTGTCACCAAAAGTCCAGCTCGGCTGATGCAACTTTAGTAAAAATGTAGTCATGTTTGTACTATGATCTCTGTACGGCCCGTGATTGTTTCATGGTTTTAAGGCTTAGAAGCCTCAAGTTCAATGCTCTATCACGTGAAAGCCAACGCCCTAAGTTCCTTATATAAAGGAGTTACTAGGCAATTTCGGGGAATTCAATCAACATCAGTTGCCACTGGAAACTCTGTCACTTTGCTGACTGCTACTGGGATCTTCACATCTAAATTATTAAATTCTACACTTCGACATTTCTCCAGACATACACAGAAAACCAGCTGTATCAATTCTTCAACATTTAATAAATTTAAGAGCTATTTAATCATCACCGTGTGTTGCTGTGGACTTGAATTTCAATTCTTAAGTGTTCCAACGCACTCAAGACTTCCCTCTCGGTCAACGCTTCCAACTTTACGCTCCAATCTACATTCAAACCTGCCACCCTCTTTGGGATACGACAAGGTGCATAAGGATTTTGGTGAGGAGACTTGAGGGAAAGAGTCCACTTGAAAGACCTAGGCATAGATGGGAGGATAATATTAAAATGGATCTCATGGAAGTGAGATGGAGAGGCATGGACTGGATTGCTGTGGGTTTGGATAGGGACAGGTGGCAGAACTTGTGAATGCGGTAATGAGCCTTCAGGTTCCACAAAATGCAGGGACTTCTCTACCAGATGAGGACCTGTTAGCTTCTCAGGAAGGACTATGCGCAATACACTTACTATATGGTTCTCCCTACATAAAAGGGAAGCGGCGCACTAAACTGTAGCATCATAAACCGGACTGATGAAGTCGGACGTTTCTGGAATGAGGCTGCTGATTCCCTGAATGGCTACTTATGGTTAACAGGTATCAACTTTCCTGCTGACATCACCCAATATATTGAACCTTAAGGGTACCTCTTCCAAGATATCACAACTGGTAACACTATGTGGCAGCAACTTCACTTTATGAACACGTAAAACATCTCTCCCATACCTCCACATTTCCCTCAACCACCAACACAAATAATTCCATACCTTCCAAACCCTGGCAAGTATTTTAACAATCAACAAAACAGAAGCAACCGAATTTCACCACCACTATGAAATACAACACCTTTCTAAGACAGCAAAAATCTTACAATGTGTAAGTGACTGCATTTTCAACAAAACATAACTGATGGCTATGCACAATACCGTTATGACAAGTAACACAAACCGTGTGCCACCTAGGGAGACACACACACGCAGAATTCCTTCAAGTAGCACAGAACCACAAACTATATGGCAGTTCAAATACAGAAGTAATGGTGGATCAGACGACTTGATGATGTACATGATTGTATACACACTCCATTTAAAATACAAGGCATGAACAAAAACAATTTTAACACCATGAAATGCACAGTATTACAAAGTTATATTGTATAGAGTAAGCATCCTACACCGTAAGTCCCCAACTTACATGGCTTTAAGTCATGCAGAACTGTAGATACAAAGATACAGTACTTAGATTCGGTGAGGCGTGTGCTTCTATTATTTGAATAGTTTCAGCACTTCAACTTCTATGGTCATTAGTACCACATACAGCATATATATTATAATACGTTAAATTATGCCATGTTCTCATACATATTTATCAAATGTATATTATATTTTGTGTCTGTCAAAATTATTTCACAATAGAGTTTTCATAAATTAGCTTTAAATATGAAAGATATGTATACATCACAAAATATACTTTAGCACTGTTGGACACAGTTTTCTACCTACACAGAAACTGTCAGAATAAATTAACCATGTAAGTCAGGAACTTACTGAACACAAAGCAGAAAAGTAAGACTTCAATGTCAAAGTAGAAAGGAATTCCACCCCCCACTGGTTCTGAAAACTGAAAATGTGGACCCACGTCCTTCTGTTGTGAAATTGGACTTCATGTTTCACGGGATTCCTGTATTTACTCGATTGCAAGACGAGGTTCTTTTCTTAAATTTGGTGCTTAAACATGTGAGGTCATCTGCAATTCCTCGATTTTTAAAGAAGCACAACATTTTGAAAGCCGACTCTGTTTCGGTCTTTAGGCAAAGCAGCACCTAACCTGATGGACCTCTTAAACTGAGCTATTCTCAGTCACTGGACAACAAACAAACAAACAGTAAACTTGCTAAGATACACACCTGAGAACAGATCTAGTCCAAGGGTAGTACCAGGAAAATGGTTATTTAAAAATTAACTATAAGACTCAAAAATAAAACCTGCACCAATCCACAAATTAAAAACCATAAATAGTCATGAACTGACTGATCGGAACCCCCCCCCTTCCCAAAAAAAAAAAGTCTTAAATTTTTCACACCACTAGCACTATCTGTGGAGAAAATTGTGAATCTTCATGGGTTCAAGAAAGTTTATAAACCAAGTAAAACAAATGTATTATTTAGTCAATTTGGATCATGACAGCATGGCAGTTCATCTCACCAGAAGTGACTGTGAAGGGGTTTAACAAGTGTTGAATATCCAATGCAATGGATGGGACTGATGATAATACGTAGTGTAATGGCAGTGAAGAGGATGGGAATGTTAGGACTGAGTGTGAGGAAGATGAAGGCACTGACTGTGAAGATGGAGACAGTGACACAGATTGGTAAAGGTAGATAAAATCTGACATGCTTTGTGTGTCACGTGTACGGAATTAATAGTGAAATACTTTTTCTTAGCACATGTTTTATTTTTGGGGAGTTATCTTAGATTTGGATCAATACATTTCCCCTTGGCAGATGTGTTTTTATTTAGGGGGCTGTCTTAAAGAGTCGTTTTGCATTCGGGTAGATACGGCATATTCAGATCAGGGACACACACACACACATTCCCCCGTTACACTTTTCATATAAAATGTCTGTGACTCACCGCCACAACCAGAACGCAAGACATCTCAACCTGTCGCCCATTCTCAGCCGGCGTGCACTGGCACACAAGGCAATCTACTGTTCCTGCTACACAGCTCTGCCCTTTTGCAACAGCATGATGGTTCTCCAGTGACTCTGTTCTCTCTGCATAAGATTCTCCTCCAAGTTTATGTGGAAATCTCACAAGATGTCACTGTAAAAAGGCATATGCATATGAGGTTGTACACTAATAAGTAATCCTCCAGTGTCCCTTTATGTATTCCATGTACCATGTGTATAGCAAGAGCCAAGACAAGTAACGTACCAGGCACTGTATCATCAGATACGAAGATGATGGTCCTTCATCCTTAATGCCAAGTACTGCCTCTAATATAGGTTCCTTCCACCTGCAGTTAGATTACTCCTGTGAAACACAACATGAAAACAATAAGAGTGCTGTCTAAGTTGATAGACATAGCCACAATTGTTTACACCCCTGGGAGCACCAATGAATGACTCAGAGGGCTGCACAAATCCTGGTTGCCATGTCACCCAAGTGGCAAAATTTTCCACAGTGACACCTAATATCTGTTGAGTCCTCAGTATGTTTCATGTTTCATGTCAACCGACTGACACCTGAACAACTGAGGAGGCTCTCCTATTTTTTGAAAATTTATAAACCCCTGGGCTAAGACATCCTGTACCTTACTTGCACATTTGCACTGCTAAACAAATTATACAAAAGTCTGGACCTGTTTTGCACATGCATGTGTACACACCAGTTTCTTGTTAACAGAGCAAGAGAACATGTCAGTAAAAGCCAAGACCAATCCCCCCAATCATTTGTGAGAGCAGGCAAAAATGAAACACAATTATTACTGCATTATAGGTTCCTGAAAATGTGACAACCTTCAACAGTGTATGTCAAGTGCTACACCACTGTGGCATTTGGCTTCCTAAAGATTAATTAAACATTATAACAGTCCTGTGATGCAAGCCCAACAAGGTAAGGGAAACGGGCAACCCTTTACATGCCGTAACAGGCACGCACGGGGAGAAGAGATACAGCTACACTAATTCTTAACTCTGGCACTAGATCAGGGTGGGTGGTCAACACCACACCCAGCCACTTCACCCCCAGGAAAGAGACCGGGTACTCGTACAGGATACTAGGTGGGCCCCATGGCTCTTATGAATGAGTATGGTGAAGAGAAAATATCTCGCTCCCACTAGGGTTTCAGCCTCAGAAGTCTTCCTACCAACTATGCTCTCCAGACCTCTCCAAGTCCAGTAAGGTGCAAATGAACCATACATCATTTCCATCATCATCACATGCACCACTGAGTGCTAGCTTGCATTATTACATTTCACGACAGTCCTGAAATGTGTGACAGTGTACCCTCCATATGTTAAGGGGCCATTACCTTCTCCAAAGCTGCCAAAGGCTCCACCCATCTAGCAACTGCATCAGCGCACGTCTTGGCAAGTCAGGGCACGTAAACAGGCAGCACAAACACAGGCTCCAATGTTCACATGGCTGCTAATCTTTCTCCACGACATCCTGCACAAAAACAAATGCATCATGCCACATACTGATAAGACACAGTACAATAATGTCCGTAACAAACAGACCTGCAAGTCGTGCATTCCACAGCACCGTAACTTCAAATGCAATACTCAACAATCTATGCAAGTATATTCCAAACCAAAACATCAGCAATAAATTACTGATATTCCACACTGGTTTACTGCAAACTAGAGAATGTCCACTAGGTAAGCATACAGCACCACACAGCCTTGATCAACATTTGACTTCTCTGCAGCATAAGTCTTTCTTCTGCAACACTGCCAGTGTACAAAATTCCTATGCTGAAAATATATTTAAGGGACAAAGTCCTGTAACCTGAAACCCAGAAATTCCTTCTCCTCGGAAAATTGTCTCACTTGAAACATGAGTCAGTTTGCTGAGGATAATTATCACATCCATGCTCTTCACACATCACAGTCCCTGTATAATACACATTTCAGTGGTCCACAGAATGTGACATCTAAGTGCTGTAGTCTGCGTATTGGATGGCACAGGACAAATCGTCACGCCTGGCAAGACAGCAGACACATGGCCATTTTTCTGCCCCTATTTTAAGGACTGCACTTTCATTCCCAGCACAATTCACACACAATGTTATAACCAGACTACAAATAGTTCCTCAGTAGCCCCCCACATTTAGAACAGCTGCAGAGTGCACCTGGAGGGCCTACCTTCTCCACACATGTCATCATCCTCTCCCAACCATGAATGAACACTGAACACGCAAAACTTTCACCTATACACACTGCTCAAATGACACTCACAGACCACCTCTTTTCCAGACAGTGACACATCCAAATCTTTTCTAAACTTCTGGTCCTACAGTGTTCCTTTTATGGCTGTTATGAGCGCCGCAGATGTCGCAGTATTTCGTGACAGATGCAGGCTTCCTACGCAAAAGAGCTGCCAAGCTCAGTATGGCAATGACACAGATACCATAGAGAACAGAAGTGCTTCTTGCCACGGTCAACATCCCAGTCTCATCTGCATTATACATATGCATCAGAGGACATTTTTATCTAGCAATCAACTCTTTACATTTGAGTAATTGAAACCCAGTATCCTACTCACACTGACAGCTTACAGTCCCCTTACACCTGCAGTCCAGCTTTGTTGTGACTAATGCCCTATGTATTTGTGGACTGCAAAAGTGAATACCTACAATAGTGTTCACTATGATTTGCCACATAAAACAATGCACATTCAATCCCACAATACAAATGTTGCAAGTAACTGTCTGCCACTCTCTCCACTTGCACGTTAAACACCCTAACATGATGTCACTGACCGCATCCATAGAATTTGGTCTCTTCTAATATGGAAGTTTAGCAATTTTCCACACTCATACTCACATTTCGTCTGGGATCTGTGTTCAAATTTTGACCCAAAGACTGCCTATACTGTCGGAGGTTTCTGGTTTTCCTCACTCCTTCCAGGCAAATGTTGGGATTTTTCAAATTAAGTTGACTTACTTGAATGACCTTTCCAATTCAGCGTTCACTAATCACCGTATAATTCGACAAGATACTGTACAGTCTGAGCTACCAATAACATCATTAAATAAGAGGCATAACTGTCTGTACCCACCATGAAGGCATACAGCAGGAACAGAGGTATAGCTCTACTCATTCTTAAACTTGGCACTTAATGGAGGTCGTCTTCATTCTACTGCCACTTTACCTCTGGGGAAATAACACCCAGCACCCACTGAACAGGAGCCTGGGTGACCCCTGGACATTTTCGACAAGAGATAAATCTGGACCGTCCATCAGTAGCCTAGTCACCATACTGACTACTCTATTTAATAAATTTCAATACTGTATATATAAAAGAAATCAAAGTAGTAGGTTCATACAGGCCAAAACACTTCCCCCCTTCCCCTTGGCACCCCCGCCCATCACACACACACAAAACCATATTTACCCAAATATAAGCTAGTCCTCCATACACATGACCCCACTTAGCAATCTTCAATTTTCAGCAAAATACCTGTACAGAAATTTTTTAAGTTTGTGCATCATGATAAGGTGACCTCCACCCATTTTCAGATGTTAAATAGGAAATATTGTCTTACATTTTGGTAAATGTGGATGATGCTGATAATGACAAATAAAAAACCAGAAAAACAACCACAAAGAAAAGTATAAGCACACCAAATACTCACAGTACATATCTACATACACCTACGACCATACCCATCAGCAACAATTACTGGTGCTGCTATATGTATATACGAGTCTTTCTGCCTGTATGCAGTTCCTACATTTACTTTTGTTAACAACAAGTTTCTGTCTGCTACAAATTACTGTAAAGGCCCACATAAAGTTACGGAACTGCAAAGAATGCTACTTGGAAAATGTGTACTCAAGCTGGAGTCCATCTATAAGGTGTATTGTGTTATTGATAAAAATCCTTTCATCATCAGGACACAGATCCTCACACCCAGGAATGCAGTGTCTTTTGTCGTACAAATCAAATGACTCATGGTTAGAAGAATTTCCTGTGTCAAACCTATGACATCTATCAGAGAGACAATT